>BJCM01180200.1:0-21409 GCA_018326385.1 Flaveria bidentis
GACCTCGGATATGATGAAGCAAGTTAAGGAGTTTCAGGATGAGGCATTGAAAGAAGATCATCTTAACTCCGAAAGAATGAGAGGTCTGGTCGCGGAATTGGGTGAAAACACACTTGGTGTTAAGACCCGATTCGGGCGGATGTGGATTCCTCGTTTTGGGGATCTATGCGTGAAGATTATGGATGAAGCTCACAAGACTTGGTACTCTATTCATCCCGGTGCTACAAAGATGTACCAAGACATGAAGAAAGATTATTGGTGGCCGGGTATGAAGCATGATATGGTGGTGTATTTGAGTAAATGCCTTACTTATTTGCAAGTGAAGGCCGAGCACCAAAAGCCATATGGGAAGATCCAACCGTTGGAGATACCAGAGTGGAAGTGAGAACATATCACCATAGACTTTATTACGAAGCTACCGCGTATCGCGCGAGGATATGATGCCATATGGGTGATATTTGATCGTTTGACGAAGAGTGCTCACTTCCTACTGATCCGCGAGACATATTCATCCGAGAGGTTGGTTGATCTGTTCATTAAAGTGATTGTAATTCGTCATAGTGTACCTGTGTCTATTGTGTCTAATCGCGACACTCGGTTTACATCCAAATTTTGGAAGAAATTCCATGATGCAATGGGGACGAGGCTACATCTTAGCATGGCTTATCATCCTCAAACGGATGGTCAGTCGGAAAGGATGATTCAGACACTGGAAGATATGCTTCGGGCATGCATCATTGATTTTGGAGGAAATTGGGATGACCACTTACCGTTAGCTGAGTTCTCATATAACAACAGTTATCATGCCAGCATTGGTATGCCCCCTTATGAGATGCTATATGGTAGGAGTTATAAAACACCCGTCTGTTGGGGTGATATTGGTCAGAAAGAGCTGGGAGGTATTGAGTTGATTGAGGCTACGACTGAGAAACTTGAAAAGATCAAAACCTTCATGAAGGCAGCCAAAGGTAGGCAGAAGTCGTATGCCGAAAAGAGGCGAAGACCGATTGAGTTCCAGGTGGGTGATAGAGTCATGTTGAAAGTCTCACCTTGGAAAGGTATCATTCGGTACAGGAAGCGGGGCAAGTTGAGCCCACGGTACATAGGGCCTTTCCAAATTATTGCTCGTGTAGGGGAGGTGGCCTATAGATTGGAGCTACCTAATGAGTTAAGTGGAATTCACCCGACATTCCATGTATCTCAGCTGAGAAAGTGTTTGGCTGATGAGGATATGATTGTACCACTAGAAGATATCGAGGTGGATGAACGGCTCACTTATGTGGAGCAACCAGTGGCGATCATTGATTGTAAGGAGAAAAGATTAAGAAATAAAGTAGTTCCTCTTGTGCGTGTACAATGGAAGCACAGGATTACCCACGTTTGTTCGAGACCGATGAGCAAATGAGACAGCATTACCCACGTTTGTTCGAGAAATAACAGGTTTCGGGGACGAAACCTATATAAGGGGGAGTGGACTTGTAACACCCGGTTACTTTTTAAAAGACAAGAAAGAAAGAATAAAAAGAAGAAAAAGAGAGAACATAATAAAACCCAAGTTGAGGGGTTAAAAGTCTCAAAAGGACAAAAAATTTAAAAGTTGGTGATAAAGGTGGTATAGCCACCCACACTCTCTTCACACATCATTTCATTCGGATTTTTAGTGAGAGAGAAAGAAGAGCAAAAGCTGAAAACTCTTCGTTTTAGAGAGAAGAACTAGAAAAGATCAAATTCAATGTAAGAATTCATGAGTTTATGATGTTCTTAATTGGCCTTTGCCTCGGTTGCATGCTTATACGTGTTTGGGTGTTTGGTTATGTGTGTTTTTGGTGGGTTTTAGGTGTGAACTTGTAACAAACGGGTTTTGAAGGAAGTCTTACCCAAAAGGCTACTAAGGTGAGTTCTAGAACCCCTCTTTTACATGTTTTAACAAATTTTGGAGCTATAAATGCATGTATGAACTTTTTATAAAAGTTGGGTTTCATACCCGTATGTATGTATGTGTGTATGTTGCGGGTGAGGTTTGATTTTAGGATATGTTCATGTTTGATGATGTCATGGTTGTGTTTTTATGTCTTAGAATGTAAGATTTAAGCTTAGAACATGATAGATGGTGTTTGGGGACCGAATTATGATGTTAAGTGTGCCCTAGCCTGCTCATGCGCCCAAACAGTAGCTCATACGCCCAGCCATAAATAACTGCTTAAGTGTTCCAAATACGGGTGAACAAAAGTTAATGCGGATGAACAAATGCGGATGAACAAAAGTTAATACGGATGAACAAATGCGGATGAACAAAAGTTAATGCGGATGAACAAAAGTTAATGTGGATGAACAAAAGTTAATGTGGATGGACAAATGCGGATGAAAAAAAGTTAATGCGGATGAACAAAAGTTAATACGGATGAACAAATACGGAATAACAAAAGTTAATGTGGATGAATAAAAGTTGATGCGGATGAACAAATGCGGATGAAAAAAAGTTAATGCGGATGAACAAATGCAGACGAATAAAAGTTAATGCGGATAAACAAAAGTTAGTGCGGATGAACAAAAGTTAATGTGGATGAACAAATGCGGATGAACAAAAGTTAATGCGGATGGACAAATGTGGATGAACAAAAGTTAATGATGAACACTTAGTTTATTTTCTGAATTTCAGAGAAATGGGTAGATGTAGGCCTTGACTTGGGAGGTTCTTGGGTGCTATGTAAGTTGACTTTTAAGGTCATAGATGATGTGATGGGCATGAATGATGATGTGTGATTGATGATGTGCGAATAATGATGTTAGGTTTATTTATGGTTGCATGTTATGTTCTGTTATGTTCCCTATTACGTATGATGATGTGACTTTACGTGGTTTGATATTATTAATGAACGTAAAGTATTATCTTAATGAAGCGAAAGATTTAAGATAATGAAAGTGGAACATAATGAATGAACGAATGAAAAGCCTTGCAAGCAACTGAATGGAGGTTCACAACTCATTGAGAGGTGTTACCTTGTGTGTGTCTACACGTGTGATTTTGGCTAACTCATAAGGGTTCATACACACAGTAAGAGTTCAGTCTTGGTGACTGCTCCAATAATGTGCGATTTCCTAATTACTGTGCGTTACTTGGCTCTTTTGGATGACATTCTTTTGTTTAATGTTTTTTCATTGTAATGCGAACAAATGATATTGTATAACGAATGTTGTATTATTTTGCAAAAACATTTTTAATGAAAATGTTGTTTTTAACGTTTCCGCTGCAACGTTTATTTCAAGTTAATGTAATTATATGTTTTATGTGCGATGATTGGCTCGCTGTAAGTGTCCCGGGGAACCATACCACATGCTCTTATGTGGTGAAAAAAGAACACGACAAAAAGAAAGAAAGAGACGGGGTTAGAAATGAAGAAAAAAGGTTTGTGAATTCTTGCTTGAAGCGAAATTGTTTTAGAAACTGATTTGCATCCAAACCGAATTGTATGATTATAATCGAATCGTATGCACTTCTATCGAAACCGGTTGAAACCAAACCAAATAAAAAAGAGCGATTTAAAATGAACTGGTTTCAAATCAAAGTAATCAATTTTCTTTTAAAAAGCTGGTGGCAAACCAAAGTGGATTGTCGAAGTACCAGTGTTGCCACCTTTAACAGAATGAAAGCGGTTTAGGGCGTAAAGGATTTGTGCATTAGTAGGTGGTGTTGTATAGTGGAGTTTAAAGTGGGATATTCGAAATTTCAGATATCCGAATGTAATATTATAAAAATAACATAAAAAACCAATTCATATTATAAAAGTCATAATATACACTAAAAAATTACAACCTAAAGTAAAAATACATCTAAAATTAAAAAAAAATAAAAAAATTAGTTTTAGGATAATTGGATATCAGAATATCCAAAACTTTTGAAAATCACTATCTCAATCCGAAATATCCTAATTTTCAGATATCTGAAAATTTGGATTCGAATTTTCAGATTTGGATATTTTTATCACCCTTAAGTTTTGTATAGGATAAGAGTAAAAGAATAGACTTGGTCAGGAGGGGTATTAAGTTAAGTTAGCAGTCAACTGTTGTGTGTTGTGTTTGAAGGAAAGCAAAGGAAAGACCATTTCTTCTTTTCTTTTTGTTTTGTTAAATGTTAATTATGACGCGACTGCTGACTTATTCATTATCCTCTCGAACCAAACAAAGAAAGGGTCTCACACTCACCCTCTATGTTTATTTTTTCTTCTTTTGATTATTATTAACATTCTACTATTAGTATTTTCACACTAGGTTCAGTAATTCCACATATAAAACTCCTTTCGTTTCGTTTCCTTTACTTTACTTGTCATCTTCATGGAACCTTCATTTATTAATTTTCTGATGCATAAAACTAGCCATTCTCTTACTTGTTTAGTTGATCCATGATCATATATTCCCATTCTCATTCCCATATATAAAAAATAAACAGGCACACGTACCGCGTACGTACGTATCCATCCATCATCACCTCTGCTACCAACACTTGGGGAATTTCTGTATTTGGCGCCTCCGGATGGCATTGATGAAGGCGTTTGAGGAGCAGCGACCCAAGCCCAATACTCAGTCTCGTCGTCGCCCTCGTCTAACCTTACCCTTACCACAACCACAACCCCAAGCCCAGATGGCCGTTCCTCTTCCTCTTCCTCTTCCTCTTCCGCCCTCCTCCGCCGCGGAGCACCAATCCTTCAACTTGTCGGAGCTTGACCGTCTCAACAGAATCGGCAGCGGCAGCGGCGGCACCGTGTACAAGGTCCTCCATCGGCCCACCGGCAGCCTCTTCGCCCTCAAAGTGATCTACGGAACCCACGACGAAGACGTGTGCCGGCAGATCCGTCGTGAAATAGAGATCCTGCGCGGGGTGGACAACCTCAACGTCGTCAAGTGTCACGACATGTTTGATCGGGCCGGGGAGATCCAGGTCCTTCTTGAGTACATGGACTGTGGATCCCTTGAAGGCACTCGTTTGTCCGACGAGTCCGCTTTGGCCGATCTTACTCGGCAGGTCCTCTCCGGCCTCTACTACCTCCACCGCCGTAAGATCGTCCACCGCGATATCAAACCCTCCAATCTACTGATCAATTCCAGAAAGCAAGTGAAGATCGCGGACTTCGGTGTTTCTAGGATCTTGGAACAGACCATGGACCCTTGCAACTCGTCGGTGGGCACCATCGCTTACATGAGCCCCGAGAGAATAAACACGGACTTGAACGAGGGGAAATACGACGGGTGCGCCGGGGACATTTGGAGCGTGGGGGTCAGCATTCTGGAATTCTATTCGGGCCGTTTCCCGTTCAAGGTGGCAAGACAGGGTGATTGGGCGAGCCTCGTGTGCGCCATATGCATGTCGGAGCCACCGCAAGCCCCGCCGACGGCGTCTCCTGACTTTCAAGATTTTATACGATGCTGTTTGCAGATAGATCCGCCCAGGAGGTGGACGGCGGCTCAGCTGTTGCGGCACTCCTTCGTTACACGTACAGGGGGACTGCTTGCCCTTGCTCACAACAAGCATGTATATAAGCAAAAGCAGGTGCATCCAACGTACCAGCTTCCTCCTCCTCCTCCTCCTCCTCAATTTTCTTCATCCTCTTGATTCTTAATCACTACGCCTTTTGGTTTTTATCTTCCTCGTATACATGCGAATGGTGATCCTGTTGTATGTCAACTACAAAAAGATCGAATTATTCCTATTTATATTATTTGTTTCTTCCTTTCTTTTTTTTTTTTTTTCTTTTTTTGTAAAACATTGTTAATGTGTCTGTATACTACTCCACAGAGAAAGAGAGTTGATTACTTGCAGAGAAAGAGAGTTGATTACTTGCAGATATCATTTCATCCATTTGCTTTTTATTTATCAATCCAATCCAATCCAATCCACTTAAATCAAATAGTCTTCAAGAATATACTTTTCAACTGAACTATTAGGAGTAGTCATCATTCATCAACAATATTAGATAACTCACATCAGACTATTATCAGATTTCTACTTTTACAAGTTATCATATATTTTTTATTAATTAAAAAAAAAACTTATGCATTGTGAGATATTGGATGAAGCTATAACCTGATGTGTTAGGTGGGTGAATCATGTAAGTGGCACCAAGAACAAGAGTAAAATCTAAAATGTTATTTATGAAGAGATATTTGATGTATCAGACATATACACATATAAAGTAATAATAATAATAATAATAATAAAGTAGTAATAATAATAAAAAAGTAGTAATAATAATAAAAAATTAGTAATAATAATAAAAAAGTTGAAAGATAAAGAAATAGGTTGGAAGGGGAGGACTGAGGAGGAAGGTTCCTTGGATTGATGCCGCCTTGCCTTGGCCTGCGTTGCCTTGGCTTGCCCACTTGAACTCAACCCAATCCCTCTTCCGATTCCAATTCCAATTCCACTTTCAGATCCAAATCCCTCTTCACTTCATCCACCTTTTTAACTACAAACATCCATCCATACATCGATCACACTCCAAGATCTCACTTATCGCAGGCGCTTCTCCTTCCTTGCACTTATCAGCTGCCTCTGCCTCTGCCTCTCTATGTATATAAACCTCTAACTTCATCTCTGCTCAAGGTCTGTTTCTTTCATTTTACATCAAACATCCACTGTGATTATGATTACCATTATGATTATGATTATGATTATTGCTATTATTACTATGTTCAGTTTGCGTATGCTGTTTCTCTCTTTCACTGCTTTCTACTTCCGATTTCATGCTTCAACCCTAACCTAACATACATCTCTTAACATCTATTGCTTTTGCTCTCTCACATACCATACACAACTTCTTATATCTCTTCTCTCTTTGTATTTTACACTTGACCTACATAAACATTATCCTTTCTCTATACCCATTTCAAACTCCCTACCATGATCTCTATGCTACCCCTCATTTGCTATGCCACTCTTACCCCTACACAAGTAGATCACACTATTTACGATTTACACCTTGTAGATCTCATTTCAATCTGCTCAAATTTCAACACACACTTGTCTACCATGCCCATCACACTACCTTTAACCTAGTCAATCAACCATCGATCTAGGATTTATTTATCCAAAAACTAACTGCACTTTGTTATATATTATCTGTTTTCTGTTAACATCTCAATATGTACCATTAAGCGCAATGCTTTCTTTCGGTGATGAACATCACCGCCATTATTTCACTAAGGAAGGCCTACTTAGATGATGAAGGCTTTTGTATACATTCTATAATAACATTCAATATTTACTATTAATGCTCCCTTGCAAATGGAATGAAAATAACAAAAACTTACTATAAAAGCTTTATAACATTATCTCAAAACACAAATTACATGATTCAATCGACCCCAATTTCTCTTGGAAGAAACCTTGACCGGACTACTGTTTTTGAATCAAGAACGTCCCACCGTTGAAGACAATCATTCTCGGAAGAAGAAACAATCGCTTTAACTTTGTCAACCCGAATAACTTCTTTTCTTGTTTACGGCACCCTGACTTCAACTTTTTACACTCTGCTCCCCTTTCTTTACAGCTTGATACCAATAAGCCCTCAAACTTCTTAGCCTTTCAGGTTCCATATCATTTCCTTAGATACCAACACTCTATATACATAATAATCCTTCAAAGAAACACAACCAATAAGCTGTGTTTACCTATGCCAATGTTTTTCTTATTCATTCAACACCAAGGTTGAACTGTTACATAAATTTTTAACAGCTTGTGGCTGTTGTCGTGATGAATTTCGTTTTCTGCAGTTCTGGACGAAGTTAGTGGAAAATAACAACAGTCGAAGGAAATTTTAATACCAATCTTATACCTGTTGTAGTCAAGACTCTCCTCTATGTAATCCTGCTTTCACCAAGGTTTCTATTCAGTAGAATATGACATATGCAAAATAGAATGATTTTCAGACAGGGTTTGGCTGAATGCATAGTCAATCAAGTTGATCACAATTGTTTATGAACCTTGCAGATGGGATCTAATAAGATGGAATTATCAACAGAAAATCTTGATTTGGAATCTGATGAAGAGAGCCCATTAACATTATCACAGTCTGCAGGTGCAAAACAATCTTTTCAGTTCGAGGCATCTCATACGAGTGTCCCCAAATCTAAATCACATGTCCTTAGAAAGTTACAATTCACGGCTCTCCACAGTGTATATGTTGTTTTGTTTAAAGCAAAGATCAATGTTTTGCTTCCTTTTGGACCTCTTGCTGTATTACTACATTACCTCACAGGCCGCCATGTAAGAACATGCTCCATTTACCTCGAATATCAAAGTCAAGAGTTGTTCATGTTCACAATTTTTTTCTTTTTACTTGAACGACAGGGTTGGGTCTTCTTTTTCAGCTTACTGGGAATTACGCCTTTAGCTGAACGACTGGGTTATGCAACTGAGTAAGATTTTTTCCTTCATTTCATTATTCCTTTCTTCCTTCCTTATTAAACTTTTACCTATTTTTCTCCCTATATTTCAGGCAGCTCGCATGCTATACAGGGAATACAGGTAAATAACATTCCATCTTCATGATTCTTGCTTCTGCCTTGTGAGCCATCTGTAAATTTGCACCTTGAAAAAAAGAACATTTTATTTTTTTGGTTGCACATAATACTGAACAAGGATTTAAATGTTTTCGGTTGGATCTGCAGTTGGAGGTCTTCTAAATGCCACATTTGGCAATGCAACAGAAATGATTATTTCAATATATGCATTAAAGAACGGAATGATTAGGGTTGTCCAGCAGTCATTATTAGGTTCCATCTTATCAAACATGTTGTTAGTGCTTGGTTGTGCTTTCTTCACCGGTGGCATAGTTCATTATCCAAAAGTTCAGCGTTTCAACCAAGTAATCCTTCACTATTTTGAACTTGGTATAGTTGAAGTGTTGTTGTGTTATATCCCCCAAAAAGGAAATAACTCGTTTTTGTGTAATTAATTATTGTACAGACAGCTGCAATAGTTAGTTCTGGGCTGCTGTTGATGGCTGTAATGGGTATACTATTTCCAGCTGTGCTTCATTTTACTCACACAGAGGTTCATTTTGGGAAGTCTGAGTTGGCACTTTCAAGATTCAGCAGCTGTATAATGCTGGTGGCATATGCAAGCTATCTCTTCTTTCAACTTAAAAGTCATGCTAATCTATATGATTCGGTTGATGAGGTGTTGTTAAAAACTGTTACCTCTGATAAGTTGTACTCTCTCCATCCCAACTTTTTTATTTTTGTTTGTTTAAAAAAGAACACCTGCTTCCAAAATATTTCATCAAGTTTTCTGTTGTACGCTTAATTGTTTCCATCTCTAAACTATGTTATGTACATTTTCCAAATATTGTGTACTTCATTAGGGTTAAACTGACATTTGTCTATTTAAAAATTCATAATTACGTGTTGATTAAACTGTGCGTCTTTTGTTTAGTGCACCCATGTTTTGGGAAGGAGGGAGTAATAGGATATATATGTGTTTATAGTTTTTTATATGGGTCATGCAGGAAAGAGAAAATAATGGGGATGATTCTGATGAAGAAGAGATTCCTGAGATAACTATGTGGGAATCAATTGCTTGGCTTACCATATTGACATTATGGGTGTCTGTATTATCTGGATATCTCGTTGATGCCATACAGGTAACGTTGGGTTATTGGATGGGCCCAATGGTCCCTTGGTTTCTGATGTCGATTGTAATCTTTCAGGGAGCATCTGACTCGTGGAATATGCCGGTGTCTTTTATAAGTGTAATCCTGCTTCCTATTGTTGGTAATGCAGCTGAACATGCAAGTGCCATAATGTTTGCCATGAAAGATAAACTTGTATGTCTGAAGGCTTACTTAATCAGTTCATAAACAGCATACATACATTGTATGAGATGACTGTCTAATCTTTTTAATAATTTTATAGGACATTACGCTTGGAGTCGCAATTGGATCATCAACTCAGATATCCATGTTTGTGGTAATGCCATGTATTATTTTCTTATTGTTTCTTACAAGTTGGTTGTGTTAGTAAATGCTAATGATATTTGTTTCTTAAACAAATACAGATCCCATTCTGTGTGGTTGTTGGTTGGATAATGGGGCAGCCAATGGACTTGAACTTTCAGCTCTTTGAGACTGCTACTCTTTTTATCACAGTGTTAGTTGTGGCATTTATGCTGCAGGTATATCCTCCCCTCATTTTCTCTGTGTGTGTGTGTGACAGAGAGATTGTGTGTGTGTGTTGTAAGTAAAGATTTGGTGTGTGTGCAGGAAGGAACGTCAAATTACTTTAAAGGCGTGATGTTAATTCTCTGCTATTTGATTGTTGCTGCGAGTTTCTTTGTACACGTGGATAAATCTGGTGAGTATCATGCAAACAATGATTGAACTTGTGCATGTTCATGCTTGTGTGTAAATGAAATGCCTGTCCCAAGTTAAGTGTTTGACTACTAGGAAGATAAATATCTATAATGCAAAATAATATGTTACTGAAATGGATGGTATATGAGGATGATGGAGGAAAAGTTTGATAATTGAACACAGCAAGGCAGGGGTTGATATTACGGTGTTTTGGAATCAACCTTATTTAAACTTAAAAAGAAGGTTTATGCTGTTTTTACTGAAAGTGATTGGTTGACAATGTGTTCAAATGATGCAGATGATGAGTAGGCAGGGCTGCGAATGATGCTGATTGTTCAAATGTTGTAATTTTGTAAGGCGTTATTAGTCGTTGATGATGATGTAGAATTGTCAAAGGAAATGTATTTGGTTTTGGTTGAAAATTAGCCGCTAATCAGATGAAATGAAATGAAGACGTGTAAAATCCACTCATTTGGTTTTGTATTTTTCCTTTTATACAATAATCATTTAATAAACAACTTTTCTTTTTCTTTTTGTAATAATCACTTACCATGTGTTATGGGGCTCCTTTGATGTATGGGAACAGAGATGTCGCCATTTTATTTTTCTTTATCGTATATTGATAAAATAAAATAAAATTAATAGGAATTCTTTACTCCACTACGTAAATCTTGATGGTAGAAACATTCATCAAACCGTCTTTATAAGCAAATAGCATCGGACAGTTGGGCTTGCAGGAGGTGTAAAAAGTTATGCAAATTTAGCTTTGATTGCACATACTATACATATTGTTAGGATTGCTTCTCATTTTTTGGTTCCAGCCGGTTCGAACTGCTTGCACACCCCTATCTGGTTCACGTAAGAGATCGGGCTAGACAATACAACAGCAGGTAGTGTAAAGGTGCTTCCATATAGGCCTGGCAATTTCTAACACGATCCGTCTCAACGACATGACCCGATTTAAAGTTATATGGGTTTGGGTTTGAGCTAAACGGATATGGGTCATAACTGGGTTAACACAATCATGGCACGTTAAATGCATGTATAAGTGGGTTTCCTCCGTCAAACCCGTTTATGACACAGTTAGACCTCTTTAAATACTTACATATATAACACAATTAAGAAGTTTAGGTTCAGAGTTATGAATAATGAATCAAGTATATCCGTTTTATAACTTTTGTTTTGATTCAAAGGTTCTTTAATAACCTTCTGCAAGCTTCCATTCGAATCACTATTGGTTATTATTTGTAACTTCCGATTATTCTCAATGTAAGAATCAAGTTCTAATTGGTTTAAGGATAATATGGATAGTACATTTTGAGTTTAAGGATATTACGCATTGTACGTATTGGTTTTAAGCATTCTAGGCCTTTATTTTTGTTTTTTGTTAACCGGGTTAAACAAGTCATGTCATGTCGTGTCATGTTATTCATTTTACTTAACAAGTGATATTTTATCATGATATATGGGTTGACATGATTAGTTAAAGGGATCATGTTTGTGTTTGGAACATGTGTTAATCTTGTCGTGGATGACCCGTTTAGCGCAATTAACCTGTTTTCCCAGAGCTACGTCCATACAAAGAAACACAAAGGAGTTAACTTTAATTGAAACTCACTTTTGCTATGCCAAGATAGATATAGTATTCGGTAAATAAGTTATATGAATTTGAATTAAATTGATAAGGAAGAGAGTTACAAATATATAATACAAATATCCATTAATCTCTAACTTACACAATATGTACAGGATATGCATGACAATATAAGCTACAATTTAGTATGATAAGAATTGACTATATCTTGTGGTTTGTTGGTGTCTAGCATTAGCATTAGTGTTTTATCGCAAGATGGATGGTCATTGAACGGCCAATCGTGAAGATTAGAAGATTATGTCATGAACAAATAAGGGGTTTTGTGAGGGAATCGGCTACTGATCATCCTCCGCTACATGTGTGATCAGTAGAAAATTTGCCTGAACCTTTTCGTTCAAAATGAAAATCTAAAGCCAAATGTTTCATTCGTGAATAAATAACTGAATTTGCTTAATATTACGTAGCACTTATCACAATATATGGTAGGTATCGCAAGTGATTTAAAACCAAGTCCAATCACAAAACCCCTTCTTTGTTCACCGCAAGATGGATGGTCATTGAGCAAGTCCAATCTTGAAAACTAGAAGATTATATCTTGAACAAAGAATGGGTTTTTTGAGGCATCGGCTAATTGATCATCCCCTACTACATAGGTGACATGTGGAAAACCTGCTTGAATCTTCTCGTACAAATGAAAATCTAAAGCCAAATGTTACATTTGTGAATAAATAATTGAATTTGCTTAATATTGCGTAGCATAGATTATCAAAATATAAGGTAGGCAGAGTAAGTGAGTTAAAATCAAGTGCAGACATGAGGGATGTTAGCCATTGGAGTTCTGTTGTAGCTGAAGCAACTGCCCAAAATTTTGCTTTGGTAGAAGTGTTCTGTTTCCTTGAACTCCGGAACATGGGATTACAACCTGAATTAAAAAAACATAGCTTGTGGTACTATGAAATGTGTCTTTACCACTTGCCAATCATCAATGCATGTAAATATGAAGGAGAATGTGAATGTAGTAGTAAGCCAAGGTGAAGTGAACCATGCAAATAATGTAGTAGCGCCTAAATGCCGACTAGTGAATTGTTAATGGAGCATGCGTAAATTAAGATAATTTGTTAACCATGAAAACAAAGTTAGGTCTAGTGGTGCATAGATATTGTAAAGTTGCAACGAGTGCTCTATAGTCAAATGGGATTGGAAGTAGAGTGTCACTATGAGATGTCAATGGTTCTGAGTAAGTAACATGTTGATGTGGTCTTAAAGAGAAAATAAGAAAGTGACCCCATATCTTTAAGCGAAAATTTTATAGCATGCGAGGTGATGAAGGATTGAATATTAGAAGGAGAGGTATTAGTAATTATTATGTCATCAATATTTACAAGTAGAAAAATAGAAGAAGAACCAAGTGTGTGTATGAAAAGTGAGGGGTCACATATGGTGGTAGTGAAATTATGCTAAAGATAATGATCTTTAATGTTTGTGTACCAAGCTCTAGAAACTTAACGTAAGCCATAAATGGCTTTATTTAGTTTGTAGATATGAGAAGGATGAGAAGAGTCAATGAACCCAATTGGTTAGGTCATATAGACATTTCATGCAACGTTCCTTGTATAAAAGCGTTATTGATGTCTAATTGATGACGACACCAATTTTGAGCAGTAGTAAGAGAAAGAATAAGTCTTATAGTTGCAGGTTTTACTATGAGATTAAATGTCTCATGATAATCAATACCAGGGTGTGGAGTGAAACCCTTAGCCATATATTATGCTTTTAGGCATGCAACGGTCCCACCGGGATAAAATATAATCCAAAATACCCATTTGCACCCGATGATGTTCCGGATAGAAGAGGACATAATAAGTGTCCAAGTTTGGTTGTGATGGAGAGCATAAATCTCATTATTCATTGCTTGTTGCCATAAAAGATGATTTAGTGCTTGTTTAAGAAAGTTCTGTTACAGGCGTGGAAAAAGTGGTGTAGATAGTGAAGTCATTGTTGTGGTATTAGGGGTTTGATTTGGGTTGTAGTCTAGTTTGGGGAGTGTTGGAACTTTGAGTAGGATGAGAGGATTAGGTGGGAGTCTTAGGTCTTGTATTTTAAGATGGAAAATAGGAGAGGTGGGTTGATAATCAAGAGCGTAGGAGAAGATGTGGAAGGTGATGGCAAAGGATTAGGGGTGTGAGGTGTAGAAGGTAAAGTAGAGAAAGGTTGGTAGGTGTTGGTGGATAAGTAGGAGGAGAAGATAGTAGATCAAGAGATGGAGTGGATGACGACTAAGTGTGGGAGGGGGCATCAAAAGATACAGTGATGGTGGAGGGCATGTTTCGGGTGTTGGAAGGCGGAGAATATGATAAGCTTGTGTGAATGAATCGATAGGATTAGTTGAAAAAGTAAATGGTGGTTTTGGTGAGCTTTTATGACATCCGTCATCAAAATAGATGTGTTGATCATTAACTCTGACTTTTAGACCTTAAATATGACTAAATTGGGCAATGACTTAAAAGTTGACTTAGTGATGATTTGCTTTGAGTATATGCATTAGATGCGGGTAGACACGCTAAGCGTTAAATTATTCATTATAGGCCTAATATATATTAATAGGCCGAGATTTGGTTACAATGGGATGTTCACCGGACTAGATATAGTATGATGATTATGTGCATCGAGTCTGATCAAGGATTGCCAAAACGTAAAACATGAATTTTACGTTAAAACGCAACAAATATTAGACATTAGTGGACTTGACGTAAAGTATATTAAATAGACCTAATTTAACTCAAAAATATAAATTAAATAATTTATATAGCACATATGAGTGTGTTGGAATTGTATTAACGTGCAGAATTTTAAAACATAAAATTAGACGACGCGTGAATAGAATGAGACCGAATTGAACGAAATAGGCCAAGGGCTCGGGGGGCCTTGCCGCTCCCTAGTTGCTGCCAAAATTCAACAAGGGGGACTCCCCCTTTTTTCCATTCATTTTGTTGAAAATTTTCTTCTCAAGTTTTTTCTCCAATTAAAAACCCTAGCCACCACTCTCAATTTTTTTCCTTGTTCTTTTTTATCAACATCGAAAATCATCATCATCATCAACACTTATTCCATTGAACTTGATGTGATTTATTCATTCAAGATTAAAATTTCTTCAAGCATTGTTCATCTTTTGCTTACTGATCTAGGCATTTTGGATATTGAATATTAAAAAATGGTAAAACTCTAGTTTTCAATCTTCGTATATTCTTTGGATCTATTGAATAAAGTTGTTAACTTATGATACTTGGTTCTAAAGAACATCTTGGTTCTAATAACATTTATCTTTGTCCTCCAATCGATAGATGCGTTACGGATTAAATATCTATATCAATTGACTAAAAATGTGAATCGAAATATTAAATCTAAACTAACTAAATTGGGACTGAAATTTTGTAATAAACTAAGGGGCTAATACAATGGTTTTTCAATTAGTTCATTAAATAAATGTTCTTTTAGGTCGCGGGTCAATAATTTTCAAAAATTAAGATTTTGGGATACAACCTAACAAGATTGAAAAATTTGGACAGATTGTTGTTAAAAAATAGAACATTTTGTACACATCATAATTTGGTCATATAGTCGAAATGGGTCAAACATTTCTTCTAGAAACAATTTCAATTTCTACTCTAACTAACCCAAGTTGTCTCGTGTCTTTTTGACATCGTTTGGTCTTCCAAAATCAATAAATAAAATTAAAGGTCAAAACTGATAAATTTATGTAGAATGTTAAGTTGTGTTTGTTGAGTCATATATCTCTCTCAAACTTTATCGATTTGAGGTGATTATATTTTTTTTAAGATCTTATCTTTCAAATGGTTCCTATTACACAAAGTTTTGTTACCGTTTTGACCTCTAAACAGTCTACGCAAGACTGGTGCGCGATCAACTTTATAGGCTGACATGTTTTAATAAACCTAAATGCTAAAATTTAAGATTAAATAATCACATAAAATCAATAGTTGTGTTCAATAAGAAATTATAATTTTTTATAAATAGGAACATGTAATGTTTAAAACTCAATAAACTTAGGACTAATAAATGCACATCTAAGGACATTAATAATTTGATATATGCTAATTATTAGAACCTTAAAAGAAGACGGGATTGAGAAGTTAAGGTTTAACATTAGACTAGAATTGACAAATGAATCTTAATTTCATTAAAATAATAACTTTGATGGACATTAAGGACTAGACTATAAGGATTACACCCGAACTAGTCATCTTGATCTCCGGTAATTCTTTTGTGTTTTGTGTATCTATAGTTACCTATCTTATTTGTTGAGAACTTTAAACTGTGCTATCCTCGAGGTGACTTTCACGGGCCTTTTTATAATATTTTTTACTTGGGGGAAAAGCTTAATCATTGTTTTGGTCTATATTGTACATTAAAGATTTGTTTTAAAACTTTGTGTGTGGTTTTAGTCATAGGATCGAGTCTAGATTTTTCATTTATAAGTATGTACTTTTACTTGCGTTGGACTGCCATGAAAATGTATGGTACTAACGGGATGACACCCTACCCCTATTGTCAGCATGCTAGGTGAGACTAACATTGCCTGTGCGTGCCCTCGTATGGATATAATTAGGTTATTTGGACTTGGACTAGTCATGAACTTATGTTGATTTTTATGACTATTATGCTCTCTTATACATATATATATTGTGTAAATGACATACACGACAAAATATTTTGAACTTATAAACATGTAAACTCACCAACGAATGTTGAATATTTAAGGCATGTCTTTTTAGGTAATAATGCTTAGACGTTTAAATTATGAGATACACTGTAGTTATGAAGGCAAATGGCCAGAATTTGGTAGGAATATTTGCATTAGATAGTAGGGTGAGTCTGGTTTCAATAATATGTTTATGCCTACATTCAGCATACCCATTGTGTCTCGGTGTGTGAGAAGGTGATGTTAGATGTGATACACCCCAAGAAGTGAGACGAGGTATTAATTTTAGATGCTCACCACTATTATATGAAAATAATTGTTTAATGGTGGTTTGAAAATAGCTTTCAACGAGCCTTTGAAAACGTATGAAGATAGATAAAGAAATAGATTTATGTTTGATTAAGTACAACTATATGTATTTGGTCAAATGATCAAGCAAAAGGATATAATACTTATAACCATCTATTGATTGAACTGGTGACAATCAAACATTCGAAAAAATTAATACTAGAGGTGATTGAAAAGTAAGAGTAGATGTAGAAAAGTAAAATTATGCATTTTTTAAACTTGAATGAGTTACACTTGCTTATACGATGGTCCCAAGTCATTGAAGTAGTATTTTCCCATGATAGCATAGATGGTTGCATGGAGAGTTTTACTATCGGACAAAGCTCATAGATTCCTAGATTGGTTAGTTCCTTGAGTAGGAGGCGATTTGATTTGAGATCCTTAATTAGAAACATGAAGAAAAGAATTGAATAATTAAGCACAAACCATTGCCAACTTGGATATCCTTAATTAGAAACATTAAGAAAAGAATTGAATACTTTGATTTGAGATCCTTACGTAGAAAATGATTATTACGACAATGACTAGAAACTGAAATAATGTTGCATGATAAGGATGGAACACCAAAAAAACATGCTTTAGTATTAAAGGAGTATTAACTATTTAAATAATAATTAAGCACAAACCATTGCCAACTACAAGCTCGTTTGTGCCATTGTATGAAGCGTGAAGAGATAAATTGTCGAGGTCATTTGTAACATGATGAAAACCTGTGGGTTATGGACATTTATGTTGAGATTTAGAAGGTACATATATAGTTAAGTTTACCATATTAAAGCATGGAAACATTGGCATTGTCCAAGAAGTAGGTGTGCACATATAGATAGTGTGGAGTCATGGTACCATCGATTGCTGTGGTAAGTGGTGGAGAAGGGTGGTTGCTGTAACACCCAACCCATTTTCAAACTAAAAACCCAAACCCGAATCCGTTTGAGTCAATCTTGTAATTTAATTTCATTATTTAGTCATTTTATATATTATTATATTCCAAATATAATAAATGTATTACTTAATCAATTTAATTTAATCTTATAATTTATAAAATAAATTTTATAGATTTTGAAAGGTTATGAATATTTATAAGATTTTAAATATTCTATCAAATAAATAATCAAATTGTAAAGTTTTTGTGAGATTTATAAAGTCTATAAAGATTTTATAACAAAATAGGTTGCTTAAATCAAAATTATGGTTTTAATAAATTAAAAGTTTAAATTGTAATTATTCTTTTACCTATTTATTTTATTTAATCTTATATTTATTATAAATTCCAATCATAACCCTCTTTTGAAAGACTTGTAACTCACCATTAACATCATCTATAACCCCCTCCTAACCTCAACTATAAAAGCAAGTTTTAGGTCCCACTTTTCATTTGCTCATTCTTTAAAAATCTTACTAACAAACCTTTCTTTCATCCATTGGTTTTGATCAATTTCAAGAATTTTCTTTTACAAGAAATTTCAAGAATTTTCTAATATTAAAGTAATCTTATATTGCTTATATATTATGTATTTCTATATTATTCCAATCATTCTAACATACAATTGTTCTCATGACTTTATGTTCTTACATTTATTTTTTCTTCTACTAAATCTCTTATAATTTTAATAATTATCATTTGATCATTAACCTTCTAACATTTACTAACCCTATAACAATCACTAACATTCCTAAATCAAGTTAGCAACACACTAACGTAAACAAAGAATCTCGTTTTCATATGGACGGCTATGTCGCCACATTCGGTTATTTCACAAGATTATTTTTCTAAATGATGGCTATGCCAAACTCTTGGAATATTTTTTATATAACTCAAATGAAGTCTAATATATCATATATCGATATAATAAATTTGTTCTAACCCGTTTCATGCTTTAGCAATTTTAGAAGTGCACATAAGTGCCTTACTACATATATGGCAGAATATAGTCTGACTTCAACTAACGATAACTTTGTCATAACAAACTAAAATTGAGTAAACTCAGACTCCAATGTTAAGTTTATCGAATAAACTTTTCAACGAAAGTTTATACGTCTTCAAACTCAATTGGATGACTCAACAATATCCTTCACTAGATAAGTGCGTATTTCAGTACCTTCTATTTTGTGCTGTTGTTTTGACTTATTTATGGGTCTTTTCATAAAAAATATTTCTAAACGAAAGTTGTCCGGAAGACTCTGAAATAGTCAACTATAAATTTTTATAATTTTATGATACCGTTTTATATTTATAAAACCTATTCAAACACGTACCAAACATTTTGTCCAGAATCTAAAATTGGTGCAATAATTATTTTTTAATCTACCTTTCACTTTTTGGCATACTCTAAATATCCTAACTTCTTGTAATGAAATTTGACATCAAGTTATTATTTCTTTTTATCCTTTAGGATATCACCTTTGACTCTTGAACATCCAAGCTTTCTTATGTACTCTACAACTATCATTATACAATGTGAGTTTTCCATTCCCCTTTTTACTTTATTTCACACCTTTTGGGGTGAAACATGTTAACTTTAAAAACTTGCACTTGTAAATATCTTGATACTTGTAAATGCACGAGCAATTCGTTTATAAACTTTGTCATGGTTATTTGAGATACTTGTGAGTCTTATATGATAGTCATCTTGTAATAACAATCATTAACTATTGCTAGCCTAGCGACGTCATAGATCTATGGGCCTGACAAGCATATTTGGTGCTAAAGCTGAGGTTATTACCGTCTCCTGATGACGTATGACTTGTTTATCATGGGAACCAAGTAGACTTAGCTAATCGTTATAACTTGTAATGGATATCTTTGTCAAGGTTTGATTGTATCATTAAACTATCTATATTCTTGCAATATTTCTTAACCTATGACATAAATTGCCTCTTAAACGTTATTTTCATACGTATGTACAAATTCATAGGAACTCACCAACATTATATGTTGACCCTTTATTTTAACATGTTTCAGGATTGCTACTTAAGGAATTTTTCTTGAACATATAGGACTTGGACCTAGTTAAACAAAAGATTTTAATTTGTTATTGAAATCTTGATTGTAATATAATGATTTATTTGTTTAGTATTATTCAATGAAAAATAGAATTTAATATTATTTCAACATATTATTCCATGAGCTATGAACAATCGTTTTACATTCGTCCGCCCCGATGATTCCACCGTCGGTCGAGGTGTGACAGTTGCCATCAATAAACATGTACAAATTTAAATCGTGTAAGAAGGCTTGATTTGCATCTTCCATCCAAAATACTTGATGAAAGTGAGATTTTGTTTGGGGAAAATATGACTAGAGTTAGGTTGTTATTGGCTCCATTGATAATGATTGCTTGATTCAAGCCATAATCATGTGTGCTTGCTGCATGGCGAGGGCAAAGAAATGTTTTGGTTCGGGTGTTTAAAGCTGATGATTGTAACATGCAAGGAAAATCTAACACCGATCATGGAGAGAAAGATGGTGGGTTCATAAAGAATGTCCCACAGATGATATCACCAACGCATTTTGGGTGAATTGGCTATAGATGAGAGAAGAACTCCACACTTAAGCGTGCTCAGGTGGCAGCAATCCAAGGATGGTAACCTCCCAAGGAAGTTTTCACGCAAATAACCAAAAGCAAATCCGTGAGCTCCTTATGCATAAAGCGGATTTGTGGTACGAGGGACTTTATGTTACAAATGGTATCAAATCCACTCATGTGTCATTCGGGATGGTGCGACAAAACTTATCGTATCAACAGGAACTCCTTAGGCAAATCCCACATTCATGAATGAGATGATGGGCAAACCTCATCGAGGAAGATGAGTCTAAAAGGGGTTAAAAGTAACACTAATCACACATATGTCATGGATAAGAGAGATGCTGAGATCATCAGATGTCCTACCTCTAATATCACCAACATGCTTTAGGAACATTGTCTGTGGATAAGAGGAGAACTCTACAGTTATAAGGTCCCGTTCCCGGGACGCTCACAGTTGGTCAATCATCAAATATAAAACATATATTTACATTAACATTAATAAAACATTGTAGCGGAAACATTTAGACAACCATTTAATTTCATTATAATTGCTTTTGCAAAATAATACATCGTTGACAGATTACAAAATAACTTGTTGTATTACATCATAAAAACATTATACAAAATGGATGACATAAAAATGAGCCAAGTAGCCGCCCCGTGCCATCCTCAGTAACCATTACCTGCCAACTGGAAACACATAAAAGTCAGCGTTGCTGAGTGAGTTCTAGTTTTAAAATAAAATACTTTACTTTCATTTAAAACCTTTCTTTACCTTCGTACATGATCATACATCATACGTACACATAGATAATATCATTATTATCTTCCTTTACTATTTTATAACTTTCTTTCTTTACTTCTTTCCGGATCA
>BJCM01180364.1:0-32598 GCA_018326385.1 Flaveria bidentis
AGATTTGAAATTTGCTAGGTTATTAGATCATAATGATAGCTTAGTAAAGGATCTGGAACTGTGCACTGAGGCAAATAGAGTATTAAAATAAAACGAGCACAGTTACAAGGAAAAGATAGACCTATTGAATAAACAACTTAGGGAAACAGAGGTAGTTGCCTTTAACCAAGCAAATGAAATTAGGTACTATCCGAACTCCCTAGAGGACACTAAGAAGCAGAAAGCAGTTTTAGAAGTAGAAGTTAACTCATTAAAACAAAAAGTGCACTATTGGACAAGCTCATCTCATATTGTCCAACACTTAGTGAGAGAGAGAAACAATAGGGAGGGATTGGGATACAAAGTGGTTCCACCACCACCTGAGACCTTGATGAAAACCAAAAGTAAACCGATTAACATTAACCCCATCAAGGATCACGTGGTGTCCACTCCTCTTGTTAGTGATCCAGATTCCATATGTAAATCTAATGAATCTGACACTAAATAAAAGGAGGCCACTTCAAAGGCAAAAGGAAAGATGCCTTGTGTTAACCTAGAAATTGAGTTTGAAAAGTTTAATTTAAATTCAGGGTCAAACAAAGTAAAATCAGAACCCAAAAAGACTATAAAACCTAATCAATCACGAGCGTCATGTCAAAGTCTAGGTAAACAAGAAACACAAGATGTAAAACCTAGTAAAGTAATTAAGTTTGTAAAACCAAATCATACATCTAATAAAGAAGTGTCTCAATCTAAACAAAATAAGGTTGACTTTTGACATCTACATCTCCACCAAAACATATAAACCGTAAAGTTGAAAGCAGATCCTGCTATAATTGTGGAGAGTATGGTCACATAGCGTCTCATTGTCCTTATTACCAGACACCAAGGAGGAAAGTTGAACTTTTTGCATCTACACCTTGCTCTTTTAAGAGGAACTCAGTGACGCCTCCTAAAAGGGCTAGTGAACCCAAAGTTCAATCCATCAGCCAGTTGTTTGTTTATCACAAACAGGCCCTACACAAACCTGGCCTATGGAAAGAAAAATCTGCCTCAGTATTTGAAAATGAGAACAATCAGAAATCTAAGCTTCCCTCAACCTCATCTACCAACTCAGGGGGAGCACTTGATGTGAGTGACTCTTCCTCTGATGAAAAATATGTGGAAAATGATCAGAACAACCAAGATGTACAGGTTCTGCCTACCACAAGTCCACAAGCATCTGATAGTGATGCTTCTGAGCCTTCGGAACCCCAGACTCCTATTGCCTCAGATCTAGAACCAAATGTTCACAATCTTGATTCTGAGGTAGTTGTTCCAATAACTCCCGACTCATGTTTTAATGTCTATCATCCTTTGGATAATGTTATAGGAGATGTGAGATTAGGGGTTCAGACTAGTAATCAGTTGTACTCAGCTCATTATGCCTCTGTGATGGAAAAGGGATACCTTCACGATGATGCCTACCGCTGCTTTGTGTCTCAGTTTGAGCCAAAGTATGTTAGTGAAGCACTGTGATGGAAAAGGGGTGACGAACAAAAATAAACGCCACAAATGTGTGCGTAAGACCAAAGCATGAGCAAAAGCACATAAAAAATGCAAATACAATCAAACTAATAACCTATGTTGTTTGTGAGATCTATGCAAAAAGAATGAAAATGCTTAAACAAGAAGATAGGTTATGTGCCTCTCTACTGTGCGGTGGCACTGACCTGAGGATAAGCATAATCTATATATTCTAGAACTCATTGTTGTTTGCCGCCTCTCTGCTGTGCGGTGGCACTGACCTGAGGCTTGGCTTCTCTTTGAAAGTTCTAAGAATAGTTTCTTCTTGAATACTACCCTGAGACCGCTCAAAAATTCCTGAGGAATGTTGATTACCATATAAGTATGGGATCCACAAATGCTTGTTGAAAGTTCAAATCAGTGTGGGGATCTAAGAGTACTAGCATGATTTCCTAGATTTGCTAACTGACTTTAGATGAAAAACAAGAATAGAGCATCAAAGCTTTTTAAATAACTTGTCCCGAATGATTTGAGTATCTTGTATGATTCCAAATTGAATTGGTCCATGTATGGTTTAAATGATTGAAGCAACTCTCTCACAAAAATTATTCCTTAGAACTACATCTTAGGAGTTAACCCTCACAAAAACACAAAAACATGTCTTAGTTTTAAGTTTTCAGTATTATTTCTTTTATTTCTGTACAAAGTTAGTCTATTTCGCTTTGTTTAGTATCGGACTATGTCATGGAAGTTGATAAGGGACCTTATCATTTAAAAGGTCACGTCTGAGGTGACCACACGTGCTTTCAAACAAAAATGGGTCACGTCTGAGGTGACAAAATGTTTTAAAAGGATCACGTCTGAGATGATCAAATGCTCATAACGTTTATTCATAAGTTAAAAGGGGTGTAAAATGTAAAATGGTCTTAAACTCAAAAACCATGAGTATGACTCATTCGCACGACTGGACCATGAGCATGGACCAGTCGTACGATTGAAGGTTACGAATGTGCCCAATCGCACGATTAACCCACACGTATGGGACATACATGCGATTGGACCATCAGTACGACTAAAGTCACATGATTGGACACCTAAAATGGGTGAATTGCATGAATAAAGGTGGCCGAATGACACATTCGCACGACTGACCTCTAGTCGCACGACTGAAAGTGACCGACTGTGCCAGTCGCACAACTGATCTTCAGTCACACGAACAACTTGTGTGACTGGGCTCAGTCTCATGACTGAAGGGAACCCTTGTATAAATAGTGGGGTAGTCAGTCGCAGTCATTCATCACCCCCTAAAATCGCCCTAAGTTGCACGACATGTTGTTACCCTGCCAAAATTTCGTTTGAGCCTGCAATATCACTAATTCTTGTGTACTGACATTTTCCACTGACAACACAGGTATAATGCGGTTCAATCCAATCATATTTCATTCAATTTGACTCCAAAATCGACAAGTTCGTCCCAAACCAAGAACCGAGACTTGTTTGACTAAATAACCTAATTAATCTAAGCTAACAATTGAAATTAATGTTATTAGGGGGTAAATATAATGATTGCGAGTCCAATGAACCAAAACATGACGTCTAATCATAAGAATTGGTCAAAACTTGAATATGAATTGAACAACAGTTTGTCATGCGAATGGACAGCTTGATGAACTTCAGTCGCACGACTGAGTAATGCGAATGGCTAAACCGCACGACTGAACCATGCGTATGAGTTCAGTGGCACGACTCATATACACGAATGAGTTTTACATACGTATGAGTCCAGTCGCATGTTCAAGTCGTATGAATGAGCTCATTCGCACGACTAGATCTCAGTCGCACTACTCATTCGCACGATTAGATCTCAGTCGCACAGTCTCATTCGCACGACAGAACAGAAAGAAATTCAAGTCCAAATGATTCAAGATATTATTCATCAACAGATACTAACGTTTATATTCATTGTGTAACAGATGGCGAGTCGGTGGACTATGAGCACTAAGCACAACATTTGTGCTCATCTGGATCTAACATCCAGAAATGCTTCAGACTTTTCTGGCATTATCACGTTTCTCAGGAGATCGGGAATCTTTCATGACATATCTACTCCGTGTACACCGTATCGCTCTATTCAGCATGCCTTCTGGAGTTCTATATTTGGAGAGGCCATAGAGATCACTGAGGCCATAGAGATCACTGAGGATGATCTTAGGATGTTGCTGTAGTTTGGGGATGATGCTCACTGCCCCACTCAATTACACCCCCTTACTGTCCAAGGATGTTTCTTGCGAGCTAAGTACTCTAGGGACATCAACGCAGGGGTGCTCAACAAGAGCAACCTATGCCCCCAGTTCAAGTACCTCGCACATGTGCTGCTGAAGTGTATAGCGTCTCGGAAGGGAGGATTTGATGAGCTCTCAGATCAGATCCAGAACGCGTATGTAGCGTTGGTGTTGAACCACCCGTTCATCTTCACCAGGATGATCTTCACCAACCTGGTGGAGAACATTGAAAGGAAAAGGAAGGAGGGCTTCTACATGTACCCTCAATTCATGCAGATGATCAATGACAAGAAGCTCCCTTCCTTGCCAAAGGAGAAGGAGGATGCTGTGATACTTGAGGTGATGGACGACACTACTTTGGGTCGTATGAAAGTCTAAAGGGGGAAGCAGGTTAAGCCCCCTGTGAGGAGATTATTCGGGCATCTGGCCCGGGAGGATTACGTGGCACCGGCTAGGCATAAATGGCGTCATGTTGACAGTGACTCAGAGGTCGAGCAGCTACAGCTCCCGGAGGATGACTCCGATGACGATGACAGCGGTGATGCTGGAGATGCAGGGCCCACTCAACCAAGGGCCCCCACTGCTGATATAGCATCTCCGGCATCTGCCCATGATGGAGCAGAGACGGCTGGATTTCACCAGGATTTCATACCTGGTGAGGAGGAGGATTCAGATGAGGAGCCTCTGACTTGGACTGTGGGGAGTAAAGTCATTGCCACAGAACGAGGGCTCCGGGTGGTTGGTGAATGCCCTAGCGGGTCGGGAGAGGCTGACACTGATCCTACATATGCTCTCGATCAGCCAAGCCGTCTTCTAGGGGGAGTATCCTCCTCGACAGGATTGAGGAAGAAAATGATGGCTCAGCCCCACGGCATGAAGAAGAAGAAGAAGAGAAGACTCACCTTCATCACTACCACCACCACCACTCCACCTACCACCACCACTCGACCTACCACCACATCCACCATCACAGGTACTACCACAGCTACCACCATAGCTACCACCACTTCTACCACACCCTCTACCACCATTACCATACCACCCACCATCACTACCACACCTCCACCCTCTACTACTACTGCCATACCTCCAACTGTTATACCTATACCACCCCCAATCTACACCACTACCACCACCACCACCACTAGCCACCATGCTGTGCTACCATCACACCCTTCCTACACATCAGGATCACCTCTGCCTCCCAATGGGGTAAAGGAACAGCTCTCGGCACTTAACCGTATGGTGCTGAGGTTGTTGGCCGCAGACGAAGAGAAGACTGCTCAGTTACGTTAGCTAGTAGACCTTACTGCTGCCCAAGCTCTGCAGATATCTCAGCAGGCCCAGCTGATGGATGCTTAGCGTGCAGAGATGTCCCAACTCCGAGAGCAACATGTCCAATCAGCAAAAAGGATTGAGGAGTTGGAGACCACCAACAAGATCATCATGCTACGTCTCAAGGGATCCAAGGAAGAGCCCCTAAAGATCAAGGAAGGGGATGGGGAAGATAGTGAGGATGATAGTGATGACAAGGATGATGATGGTGATGATGATACTGATGTTGCTGGTGATGCTGGAGAAGATGAGGGTGATGATGATGAAGATGACTCACCTGCTATGGGTGCCACACCTTCCAGTGAAAGGAGGACTAAAAGAGAACAAGATCAAGGTGCCTCCACATCCGCCCCGTCAGTAGAAGAGCAGATGATCCAGGACAAGAGTAATGCTTAGATGTTTTAGTTATTTAAATCATATGTATTTGGATCATGTATCAAATTAATGTAATGAATGTTTATATTAATGTCAATATGTCTAAATCAAGCAGATCCAAACTTTCAAAGTGATGAATATGATATTGATCCCCTCCAACAGGTGAAGACTCAACTCACATTGATTCTTGATCTGCAGGGTATTGTCAGGAGATCGGTAATATATACTCCTGAAGAAGGAGCAATCATTCATAATCTCACTGACAAGCAAATAGCCGAAATGTTCAAGCTGAATGTTGAAGAGATTGTGAAAGACGCTCCTACAGTGCTTGTAGAAAGTGACGATGAGCTTCGGGATGTCGATGAGATCGAGATTGAAGATGTCACTGCATAACATTATCCAGAGTACACTGACAACGAGGGAAATGTCATTCCCAATCTGGGAGACACTCTTGTCAATGACACTTTTGAGACTCTGGATAAAATGGAGCAAGAGTTATAAAAGGATAAGGAGACGGCCCAAGCCTCAGACGCTGAAGTCAACATCAAAAAGGCAGAATGGGCAGCGTGTTTTGAAGAGATAAGAGCCCAACGCAGCGCAACAAAGTCAACTGTCTACACCAAGCTGTATAAAGTCAAGAAACATCAAAAGGAGGCAGGCAGGATCATAGCATGGGAACATTTTGAAGACCTCAACGTTTACGCTGTTAAACGTCAGAAGGGAATTGAGTACTTCAGATTCCCACACGATCTGAAGACTCTTCCAGGTTTAGAGCTTAACTAGTTAGCAAAGTTAAAATTGTTATACGCTGACCCTCGTAAGATGTCAGGCTGGTTTGAAGCATCCCTAAAGAGGGAGTACCACACCAGATGGGTCAACTTCAAACCTCAACAACCAACGAGGTACATCAGACAATCTGAGGTTGACGCCATAACTGGCAAACCAAAAGTAGTGTTGAAGTGGAGTCCACCACGTACAATGTCAAAGATCCCACTACAGGAGATGCCACAGGACTTCACTCCATACTTCAAATGGTGGTACTGCGATTGGAGAACGGGAGAGGCCGTGATAGTCTTGAACATAAATGGTACAATGGAAACCATAAGGGGTTTGACCCAATGTGGCTCACCAACTTGTCAGCAAAAGATGATTATACTTTATACAAGTGGCCATTGTTCTATGACTCACAAGTTATTGTACAAGCTTTACAATTCAAGAAGGTGATACGACTTTGTTTTGCTTTCGAGATAAACACAAGAGTCACTAAAGAAGCTAAGTACAAGAAGCTTGAGGAAATTACGAAAGATGTTAGACAATAGATAGATCTAGGTCCAAAGGGGAGTTTGTTGATACATATATGTACCTAGATATTGATCTTAATGTAATATGTCTTGAATGTCTTGCACTTATGTGATATTGGGTACTTAATGAAATGAGAATATTTGATTGTGATTTGTATTGTTTAATATTCCATTAATGAGTTGTTTAACGCATATCCACTTGATTATATAGGTTTGTGATTGATTGAATTAATATAAATAACATTATGACATTTAATACATTCAAACTTAACAACATGAAGTTATCATGCGAATGGCCCATGCTAATGGACCATATGCATGAACAACTTCATGCGAATGACTCAGTCGCACGACTGAACCAGGAGAGTGGATCAGTCGTATGATTGTCACATAAGATTAGCTCAGTCGCACGACTGAACACTCAGTCGGACGAATGGACCAACCGTATAACTTAATCGCACGACTGAACCATGTTAATGGTTCAGTGGCCCAAATGAGCAACCCTAACCTATAAATACCATTTAATTCGTGGAAAAACGTAAGCATTCAATCCACTTCGACTCCAGACGTACCCTAGCGGTCCAGAAGCCTCTAAGTTCGTACTCCAAGTTCATAGAACGCTGTAGATCGATTCCTAATCGATTCTTGACGTTAGATCAATACATTATTGTGTCTACGTGCGTTCTCAGTGATTGGATCGCCAATCAAATAGGATTCCACACTATTTGGTTTGGTTTACATGTTAATCAGTTGGTGTTTCATTCAAATACCAGATCCTAACAAAGATGACATGCAGTATCAGAGGTCTGCAGTGGAGTGTCAGAGACCATACTTATGTCCACTGCTTCATAGCATTGTATTCCGAAGGTTAAATGGCTTCGGAAGGACAAGTACTTCCGAAGCCACTTATACTTTGGAAGAGGCTGCTTCTTCCGAGGCTTGAGAGCTTCTTTTGTCTTTATATTGTGGGAGCAGTCTTATGAGTTCATCTACATAGACTTGATCATCGGAAGTAAATTCTTTGTCTTCGTAAGTAGAGTTTGTCTTAAGTAGATCTTTTACTTTATCTCCGGAAGAACTCTACAACCTTAGGAAGTTCCATGCTTAGCTTCGGAAGCCTTTGTACGTTGCACCAAAATTTTCTAAGTGATTTGGTTTTGGTTGCACCACCTTTCTTCTTGATCCAACACTTACTGTTTAACTCAACCGAAAAAACATTTTTTAACAATTCTAAATGTATAACTGACTCCGGGGCAAATCAACATATGGTTCAAACTAATGAATTATTGAAAAATTAAATCAATGTATCTAAATATGGAATCAAAGTTACTCATGCTAATGGGACAAGTGCTCATGTGATGAAAAGTGGGAACATCAAACTAAATGATAAAGTAACTATATATGATGTGTTCTTTGTTCCTGATTATTGTATTAATTTAATGGTTGTCTTTAAACTGATTCGGGACCATAAACTTAAGTTGTGTTTGACGAAAACTCCTATTATATCTAGGATTCTCATATAAAGAACACCCTGGTGACCGGTAACCAACTAGATGGTCTATAATTCTATGGAAACTTATCTTCCTTTGATAAGGTGTGCTTTAAGTAGCTCCAAAATTAACCTATGGCATGCTAGGCTTTATCACCCATCTAATCAAGTCCGAAATTTTCTATTGCAAAGCCTAAAACTTGATCAAGTTAATGATAATGTTCTGTGTGAAACCTGTCATAAAGCTAAGCAACATAGAGAACCTTTTCCCTTAAGTGACCATAAAACTAATGCCTTAGTTCAACTTATTAATCTTGATGTTTGGGGTCCCTATAGAGTATGTAGTAGAGATGGATTTCAATAATATTTTACAATGGTTGATGACTATTCCATAGCTATCTGGGTTTACTTGATGAAACACAAAAATGAAGTGTTTGAAAACATAAAAAATTTTATAAATCTTATAAGAAAACAATTTCATGCAAATATCAAAGTGTTTAGAACTGATAATGGTATTGAATTTGTAAATCATCAATTAAGTGACTTCTCGGAAAAACAAGGGATTGTTACCACCTGTGCTTACACCCCTCAGCAAAGTAGGGTGGCTGAAATGATACATCATCACTTGTTAAATGTTGTTGGTGCCCTGTTATTTCAAGGGGCATTCCGTTAGTTTTTTGGAGTGAGTGTATTTTAACTATTGTCTATCTTATTAACAGGACTCCCTCATCTGTCTTATGTGGAAAAACACCATATGAGTTAATTCATAAGTTTAGAACCTCCTTGAACCACCTCCGTGTGTTTGGTGTTTATGTTTTTGTACTGTTCTAAATAATTCTGATAAGTTTTGTAGTCATGCTGTCAAAAGTGTTTTTTTGGGATACTCATATAACAAAAAAGATATAAATTGTGGGATTTGGAAAATAAACTATTTATTTTTTCCCAAGATGTAAAATGTTATGGATCCATCTTTCCATTTAAACAAAATTAGTCTAATAACAAATCCGGACACATTCAGCAGCATGATACTATAAACCAATTAAATTTCTTTGAATTATATGAAATCATAACTTCTGATACACATAGTGGTGGTCAAGTCCCTGATGCTAAAATTAGAACCAAAGAACATCTTTCTCATCGGTCTTTGCAGCCTGCTAGTAGTGGCTCTAACATCATTGATAGTGTAGTTGATTCTCAACTACCCGCTGAGTCTGATGCTCCTAATGGTGGGGCAAGGGATAAGGCTACTATATCTAAAACAACTATTGCTGACAACTATATCGGTTCTGAGGGGCCAGGCTCTCAAAATGCGGAGCCTGTCATGTTGAGAAGGTCTTCTAGAAATATTGTTTTTCCCATAAAATTAAAAGACTATGTTCTCAACAAAAAAGCTAAATATGGTTTAGAGAAAATTTTAATTTACTTCAACCTTCCCTCCCAAAACTGGTGTTTTGTTTCAAACTTAAATAAAAAATTTGAAACAAAAACCTATAAAGAGGTTCTTGAAACCCAGTTTGGGTTGATGTTGTGAATCTTGAAATAAAAGCCCATTATAGAAATGATATTTAGGAATTGGTGGAGTTACCCTCTGGTAGAAAACCAGTAGGCTGTAAATGGGTTTATGAAATAAAATATAAAGCTTCAGGTGAGATAGAGTTATATAAGGCTAGACTTATTGCCAAAGGGTGTTAAAAGAAAGAGTTGATTTTGATGAAACTTTCTCACATGTCACTAAAATTGTAACTGTTAGATGTGTACTTAGCCTACGTGTTGAAAAAATTGGTCAATTCATTAACTTGACATAAATAATGCTTTTTTATATGGTGAATTGAATGAGGAAGTGTATATGTCTCATCCTGAGGGTTTCCATTCTAGGAACGACAGTAGAGTTTGTAAGTTGTGTAAGTCTTTCTATTGTCTAAAACAAGCTCCCCGTATGTGGAACTAGGAATTAGCTGGTGTCTTAAAAGAGTTTGGTTTTGTTCAAAGTCAATATGATCATTCTATGTTTACTTGTTCCAACGAATCTGTGTTCATCATTTTACTTGTTTATGTTGATGATATAGTATTAACTGGGAATTGTTTCTCTACTATCAATGACATTAAGCGACTTTTGCATTCTAAATTACTAAAAAGGGTTTAGGTTTACTTCAATACTTTCTTGGTATTGAGGTTGTTTGGTCTGAATGAGGGGTTTGTGTAAGGATTAAATGTAAAGGTTGATGCCACCCAAACACCCAAAGTCTCTCCTGCATGCACGCACAAGTGTACTGAAGTAGAATGCTTCGGAAGTTTCATACCAGCATCAGAAAATACACTAAGTGTGAAATCTTCCGAAGCCAAGACCAATATCTTTTGAAGCCAAAGATGAAGTCTTCCGAAGCTTCAAAGATAGAGTCTTCAAAAGCCAACACTTGAAGACGGATTTCTTCCGAAGAATTTTGAACACATGCTTTATCTGATGTACTTTTCATAAAGTTGGACCCCTTTCCGCTGCAACTCTATAGAGTCACTAACTTTCATAAGTTGGTGAAAAGGTCAATGCTTTTGGTAACTATACATTGAGGTCTTGAGTCTATAACCTTCTACTTTATGCACTTTATCCTTTTTATAATATATTAGGATGTGAGCTATGGCATGCCATAATCACTAGTCAAAGGCAATCTGCCTTTTGACTCTACTTTTGATTTTGTTTGTTGTCTAGTCAGTTGTATCTAGCTGGCCTTCAAAGAATGGTCGGTTGTAGGATGTAGTATATGTATCTCAAGTACTTGTAACTTTATGATATGCTTTGTAGCATTTTTAATAGAACTTGAAAAAGAAATATACTTGAATCTTGAAAACCAACTCCTTGTGTGTTTTGCTATCTTGTTTTGTCTCATACTTACTTGTGTTCTTAGTATCATTACAAAAGGTTAACCAGTTCCCTATTTGATCTGTTAAGTGAAAGCAATATACAGCAATCTTGAAAACCAACTCTAGGCTTTTTATATAAGATCTCACCATCTTAAGATCCCTAACACACACAAAATACATAACATCTAATATGGTAGCTATTTCCAAATCTGACATGGAATCTAGAACCATTACAAAGTCCCCACTGATTACTCTTGTTGACTTTTACACTTGGTGCCAAAGAATGGAAGGCTTTATCAAGTATCTAGACTCAAGAATGTGAGAGTTTGTTGAAAATGGAACTTACATACCAAGCAGCTCTTCTGCAACTGGAGGTTGTATTATCCCCAAGGCTTTAGCTGACTACTCAGATGAAGATAGAAAGAGAGTAGAGATTGACTAGAAGGACATGACAACCCTTCAGCCTCCTATTCCAAACTCTGTATACAGAGGTTTCAAGAAATACAAAACAGCTAAACAACTGTGGGATGCATTGAAACTAATGTATGAGGGTTCCTCTAAAGCCAAGGAGAACAAGAAGGATCTCCTGAAGCAGCAGTTTGAAAATTCCACTTTTAAAGCAAGTGAGACCATGACTCAACAATATTTCAAGTATGTTAAGATTGTGGATACCTTAGTGGATGGTGGAGTAGCTCTTGAAAATAGAGATATTGTAAGGAAGTTCATGTTCTCTCTTACCAGATAATGGACACACTACTGTGTTGTTATCAAGAGAACTGAGAACCTAAAGACTCTCACCTTGACAGAATTGTATGGAATTCTTAGTGGCTACCAGATGGAGATGAACATGCAAGGTTCATCTAGCAAATCCAGCCATCAAATGGATTTAGCCCTTCATGTGGTTGAAAGGGATAGCATAGATCCCTAACATCATCTCATATGCTACCCTGAAAACTCATAAAAGGGTCCTTTCATCACCTTTCCTGAGACACCAAGGGAAAACTACGCTCAAGGAAGCCCATTCCAAGAGACAGGTTTTTGTCAAGCCTTTGTGTCTTGTGATAAAAGTTGTGGCATCGTTCTATTCACCCTTGAAGAGCTGGATTGTATCCATCCAGATGATCTAGAATATATGAAGATTGTCCAGCAAATGGCTCTACTCACTCATAGAGCCAAGAAGTTCTACAAGCGGACAGGAAGGAAGTTTCCCAACAATACGGTAGCCATTGGAAAGTTTGGACTGTACAAAATCAAAGTCAAATATTACAACTGTATTTGATGGGCCATTTTGCCAGGGAATGCATAGCACCAAGAACAAATGGTGACCAAGCACAGTCCAGACCAAACTACACTGATAAAGTCACCTAGAATGAGAAACCAAAGCAGCAAGCTGCAGTTGCTATTAAAGAAGGAGGCTTTGACTAGAGCTTTTAGGTGGATGATGCATCTCCAAACCAAGCATGGATGGCTGACCATGATGAAGCTAAGGTATTGGAACATCTCTGTACTCCTGAATGTATTGCTAAAGTCAACAGATACAGGTCCTACAACTTAGAAATGAGATCTAATCTTTAGTCCTTAAACATCTTAAAAGCTAATTTTAGAAAGGTTGAATGTGACTATAAGTTAAAGATAGAGGACTTAGAGAAAGCCATTTCAGTTCTAAAACATGAGCACACCAATTATAGGACTCAAATCAAGGATCTCATAACTATGTTGACTGAATGCCATGCTAAGCTTGTGATCAGCAAAGCCAGGGTAGAAAAATATGTTCTTGAAGATTAGACCTTCAAGAACATGATCTCCTCATCCGTGCATGCCAAGGTATGTTATCAAAATAAACAGGGACTATCATCTAGTGAGATAGCTCCTTCACACACAATCTTGTCTGTAAGATCACCTAGGTGTGGAACTTGTGAAGATTAGCTTCCTCTCATATACCCTTTGAGTGAAGAGGATGAGAAGTGACAGTGAAGAATTCCTTTGAGAAGAGTGAAGAGGAGGATTCTAAGAAGGGTCATTATCCTTCTTAGGAGAAAAGAAAGACTATGATAACGAAGTCTATGAGGAAGAAATTTAATCAGAAAGAGAAAGAGAAAAGCTAGGAAGACTCAAGAGATCAAGGCCACTTTTGATTCTAGGCAGAAACAAGTTTTTATCTCTATAGGGTCTGAAGTGGTGAAGACTCAAGACATCAACGTTAACTCTTCTACCAAGAGTTCTAGTTCATGTTCAAATCATCTCAGCACCAAAAGGACTATCCCAGCATCTGCAAAGATGATGTTGGAGAAGGGAATTGATCAAAGTCAGTCTTATTCTCAGAAGAAGGCTCTTTGGAAGAAAAAGGTGGAATGTGTTATGTGTGAAAATACCTCTCATCTTGCTAAGATTGTCCATACAATCCAAGAGGTACTCTTCATAAGACTAGGAAAGAGACTTCCAAGAGCTCCAAGAAGAATTCAGCTTTGGAAGGAAAATCTGTTTCCTTTGGAAGCTCCAAAATATAGAAGAAGGCAAGGGGAAAATTGCCTTAGGAAGAAAATTTGGTCTCGGAAGAAAGGAATACTTTTGAAGCACTGAAGTCTACGGCAGTATTTACAGAATCTTCCAAAGGTCAAGTCATCAAAACTTCCAAAGTCTCAAAAGCTTCCTAAGTGTTGAAGGTCAAGTCTAAACTTCCAAGGTGGTGTGGAAGTCAAAGAAAGACCAAGTGGCTGAATGTTCTCTATCAACAACAACACAAGATCCTCAAAGCACAACTATAGGATCTATTATTGTTACTTTACCTTCTACTTCTTTTGTTGAGCCCAAGACCAATAAGGCTTGCATTTCCAAATGTAACTAATCATTTTCCTTGTGTAGAAACAACTCAAGACAAACAAAAATGTCTAGATCATTGTTGGTGGCTGTTTAAGGCACATGACAAGCAATAGGTCACTATTCCAGAACTTTGAAAGAATTGATAGAGGGCTAATTGCTTTTGGAGGAGATGAAGGTGGTTACATTTCTAGAAGAGGCAAAGTCACAAATTGTAAGCTCAACATTGAAAAGGTAAAATTTTTCAAGGAGCTTGGGTATAATCTTCTGAGTGTATCCCAATATTATGATTAGAGTCATAACATGCTTTTTACTGAGCATGAGTGCATTGTTCTCAAGCCTAGGGTGGTCATTACTCATGAGCATATCTTGCTCAGAGCCCCCAGGAAAGGGAACATGTGCAAGATGGATTTGCATGAGCCCCCAAGAAAGGGAACATGTACAAGATGAATTGTTCTCATGCCCGGGATTAGAACATGAGCCTCCAAAATGATTTGGTAACTGGAATGCAAAAGAAAGAGTTTACAAGTGATGATCATTATGTTGCATGCCTAAAAGGGAAGCAACATAAGGTATCTCATAAGCCTAAGGAAAGAAACTCCATCACTACACCCTTACACTTGTAACATATGGATCTTTTTGGCCCTACTAGTGTAATGAGTCTATGAAGGAACTTTTATTGTTTGGTGATCACAGATGAATTTACAAGATTCACTAGGCTCTTTTTCCTTAGATCTAAGAATGAGACTCTTGTGATTCAGAAGAATTTCATCTTAAAGATTGAGAATCAATGTGAACATATAGTCAAAACCATAAGATGTGATTAGGGAACTGAATTCAAGAACCAAATCATTGATACATTTTGTGATGAAAAGGGTATTACAAGACAGCATAATGCTCCTAGGACTCCTCAAAAAAATGATGTTACTGAGAGGAGAAACAGGACACTGATTGAAGCAGCAAAAACCATGTTGTCTGACTCTAAGCTGCCCATCACCTTCTAGGCAGAGGCAATCAACATTTCCTGCTATGTGTAAAACAGAGTTTTAGTGGTTAAGACTCATGGCAAGACTCCTTATGAACTTTCGCACAATTTTCTCAGGTCATTTCGATGTCCTTGCACCATCTTGAATACCAAAGATCAAATTGCCAAATCAGATGAAGGAAACTTCATTGGATACAATTCTCAAGCTTAGGCTTATAGAGTAGACAATCTCAGACCTAGAATTGTTGAAGAGTTAGTCAATGTGACTTTCAATGAACACACACCCTGTCTGGCTGGTTCTTGTCCTGATTGGCTATTTGATCTTGATTTAGTTACCAACTGTTTTAACAAATCTTGTGAGAATGTTTCAGGATCTATAGATATCTTACCCACAGGTGATCCTGACCCAAGATTTGAGCTAAAAAGACCTTCAAGTTACACATCTTCAGCTCCTATTGTAACTACTTCAGCAAATGAGGTTTCTATCAGCACCACAATAACAAATTCAGCTAATACATCTAAGATGCCTTCAAATTCTAGCTCAGAGGCTCAACAACTAGATAAAGTCACTTCAAATGCAGAAGAAAATAATGGTGGTGGTGACAGTGATCAGGAATTTCGTGATGCTGATAACCACTCCATAGATGACAACATCAATGATGTCACACACTTATTAGATCAAGTTTCTCTTGGTAAGTGTGCTGATGTGGTGGGAGAAGCATCAATGCCAGATCTAAAATTTCCAATTTTAGATCTCTCTCAGCAACTTGATATGATCCCTTAGTTAAGGATCCACAAGTCTCACCTCACCACAAACATCATTGGAGATATTGACAAAGGTGTAAGAACATGAGGACAAGCCCATGAACCAAATGTTTGTCTTCACTCTTGTTTCTTATTACAGATAGAGCCAAAAAAAATTGATTAGGCTCTGAAGGATGGAAGTTGGGTTGAAGCCATGCAAGAGGAGTTGCTTCAATTCTAAAGGCAAAAAGTTTAGAACCTTTGTGCTCTTCCTCATGGGAAGACTACTATAAGAACCAAATGGGTTTTTGGGAATAAGAAATATGATAGAGGCATTGCTATCAAAACCACGGCTAGACTAGTTGTTCAAGGGTACACACAAGAATAAGGAATTGACTACACTGATATCTTGCTCCTGTAGCAAGACTAGAAGCTTTTAGGATATCCTTGGCATTTGATGCATCTAAGAACTTCAAGGTCTATCAACTTGATGTCAAGTGTGCTTTTCTATATGGGGTGATTGATGAAGAGGTGTATGTCAAACAAGCAACTTGTTTGCAGATCCTGATCATCCTGATTATGTCTGTAAGCTTGTCAAAACTCTATGGGCTACATCAGGCACCAAGGAAATGGTATGAGACTCTATCTCAGTATCTCTGCAAACATGGATACAGAAAGGGTACTATAGATGAATCTCTCTTCATCAAAGGACAGGGAAATGACTTAATGCCAGTTCAAGTGTATGTAGATGACATCATCTTTGGTTCAACTAATCCAAAGCTTTGCAAAGACTTTGAGAAGCCGATGAAGGACATATTTGAAATGAGTGCATGGGGGAACTCAATTTCTTTTTGGGAATTCAAGTGAAGCAAGTTGAAGATGGCATCTCCATTAGTCAGTCTAAGTATGTTCAAGACATACTCAAAAGATTCAACATGACTGATTGTAAGATTACTAAGACACCCATAGCAAGAAACCACTCCCTTGGGCATGATCTTAAGGGGGAGTGTGTAAATGAACACTTTTATAGGGCTATGATTGGGTCTCTTATGTATCACAGGTAGTGGACCTGATATCATGTTTGCCACATGTATTTGTGCAAGATATCAAGCCAATCCCAAGATGTCTCGCCTCAACACTGTCAAAAGGATTCTAAGATACCTCAAAGGTGCTTTAACACTTGGTCTTTGGTATCCTAAGAATTCTGACTTCAATCTGTATGCTTATACAGATAGTGATTATGGTGGTTGCAACATGACTGCAAAGTCTACATCTAGGGGATGTCAGTTTCTTGGTGGAAGAGTTGTCTCATGGCAATGCAAGAAACAATCATGTGTCTCTGCATCAACTGCTGAAGCTGAATACGTTGCTACTGCAAGTTGCCGTGCTCAAGTGCTTTGGATTCAGAATCAAATGCTTAACTATGGATTAAACTTCAAGGAGACTCCCATTCACATAGACAAAAACAATGCTATCTCTATCATAGAGAATCATGTGTAGCACTCAAGGACAAAACACATCAATATCAGGTATCATTTAATTGGAGATAAATTTGAAAAGGGAATAATTAAACTAGTCAAAGTTAACAAAAATGAACAATATGTTGATATGTTTACAAAAGCCTTTGATGAACAGAGATTTAAGTATCTTATATAAGCTATTTGAATGATTAACTTTGAATAATTTTTTCTTAAAACTAATTAATATTATTTCTTAAAATCTGTGTGTCCTAAGTTGTTTAGTTCAATATCTTCATACGCTATTGTTTCTCGGTAGGAAAATCTTTTGAAGTATTTCCTTAGAATTCTGAAAATTTTTTGATCCTTCGGAAGATATGTTTTTACCTTCGGAAGAAACTTATGCATTCAAAACAAATAACTGCCTATGTCATTTTCCTTTGAAAGAAAATTTTGAAATATCTTCCGAACCTAAAAACCATAGGCACTTTTATATTTTTAAGGACAATTTCCTTCCGAAGCAAATTAACTCTCGGAAGCTTTGTTCTTTTGAACAAAACATCCAAATCTTAATTCTCTTCCGAAGCAAAATTTTTTCATAACTCTTAGGAAATTCTTTTGAAGTCATTTTGGCTTCGAAAGCTTTTTCATAATCATTTCTGAAAACAATTTACCTTCGGAAGCTTTTTGATTTCCAAGAAAACTACTTTTTGAGCATAAGGCAAACTACTTTTTCAGAGGTGGGACCGACATCCGGATTTCAAAGTTTATCCTCTTTTATTAACTTTGTCTTAAATCCTTTTTCGCATATAAACCCAATGGTTCCCCCTCTTTCTATCATCTTCATATTTCCTCCAAACCTTCATCCTTACGCCTTCTCACAATGGCCAACTTTAACCGAAGAAATGAAACAGATTTCTCCATGCAGTTACACAGGAAACACAACCAAGTTGCTCTATTACACTCTGAGAAAGATCCACATATCTCAGAGGTTTGTTGTTTCTTAGCTCTCTCAAACTACTTCACCTCCCATACCATTGATTCTACTCTGTATGACGATCATTTGCTTGAATTTTTGAAGACCTACCAACTGGTCGTTCTAGATGGGGAGAAGGCATTGTCTGCCACAGTGCAGGGGAGAACAATCCTCATCACTTCGGCCATCATCAACAATCATCTTCAGTTGGAGGATGAAGAAGGTGAGGTGTTCTTCCGCAAAGAAGCTGTTAACCACTCCTTTGAGCAGATGGGCTATGAGGCAGATTTCTCTGTAAAGACCTTCAGGAAAGGGAAGGTCTCATCCCAGTGAAAATACGTGTACATGTTGTTATCAACAGCTTGTCCAACAAGCATATGGGGTGGGACCATGTTAGAACCCTTGAAAGATTAACATTTAGTCTTTTATTGTATATTTTATATTTTGTACTAGTATAGGGACTAGTTTTGTAAATTGTTAGTTCCTTAATTGCTAGTATAAATAGCTTAGACTAGAGAGTAGTAGGAACAGAGAATTCAAGTAAGTTGTTGAGAGTTTGTTGAGATTGTGTGCTTGAATTGTTAACTGCTTTCTTACTCTTGTAATTGTCTTAGCTATATCAATGAACTATGAATTTGTTGATATTGCATGAATTGACTACAATTGTTTGTGTTTCTCTTGAATTGTTCACATAAATCATTACAGATTGTCTCAATTGATCCTATCAGACCAGATTACTGATGACCTTTCCTTCATAGTGCATGGGATGGTCCAAGGAGTAAAGTTCAGGTACTCTCAATTTGTTTATACAAATCTGCTTGCTAACATGGACTTCTTTAACTACTACATGTTTCCTAGATATGTTTAATACATTCTTAACAGTGAAATGGGCTCACAGTTAAGGGAAACATGTAATATTCTTAAATTGGGACAGATGTAGCCCGACATCTTTAAAATCTTGAGGAAGCCAACTGTTGGCTTCTCTGGGGTAGAAACAACACTTGTCCTAAAAATGTTAAAGCTCATTGCTCAAGGTGACAACCTAGCAGCACCAGCTAGTGTTGAACCCACACCTTCTACATCTCAACCACCACAACAGCCACAAATCACCCTCAACTACAAAAGAAAACTCAAACGAACCCCTACTCAGACTATTCAGTCTGTGCACGCCCCAATATATTCACCCATACAACAATGTCATCTCCACCAACTTCAAATCACATTATTGGGTGGATGTATGATGAAAACAGAAGAGCCCTTATCATTCAAAGAGTTCAAGGGCAGCAAGAAGTCATCAATTTTCAGACCATGAACTTCTATGAAAGAATTCAAGACAAGCCGGCTCAAAGAATTCAAGATAGAATCACTACAGAGTTTAGCTTCATAAGGAGATTAAGGCAATTAGGCAATGTCATTGGTCAACTGGATGTTGAGGCAGACCCTAAGATTAGCTTCATAGGGGAAGCCTTGACTGAAGGCCTAGTGGTAGAACCTGAGAGCTCTGTCTCACCATCAACTGCTGCAAAGATTCATTCCTTTTATAAGACGCCTGTTGGTGAAGGTGCATCTCAACATCTCTTTGGCCAGAGCTTGGAAGCTACACCAAACAATGAAGGCCAAAGGTCTCTCCACTTTGAGTCACAAAGGTCTGTAAGTGAAAAAGGGAAAAGAAGGCTAAGGGGAGAAGGTTCCTCTACTAGGTCTTCAAGACTCATGGAATCTGCTATCTAGGCTGCCCCCACGCCAAACACTTAGAATAACGAGTTAAGGGCAGTCAGGATCAACTGCTTACAAACCGGGAACTATGACATAGATAATATCATCTCCCTCCCCTTAGATGAGTTACATGAACTGGTTGACAAGGAATTGTCAAAGGAAAGAAAGGAGGCAGAGGATGCAAAGCTACTTCTTCAAATCAAAGAAGAAAGAAAAGACTATACAAGCATGTGCCTACTCTCTCCCCAGTTCAGGAAAGTCCTATGCAAGAGGATGTGGTGCCACAAGAACCTCAGATATAAAAAGAAAAGGATAGGATGAACATGACCAACTACCTGAGTACCACAGGCATTTATCAGGCTATTAAACATCTTCCCTTACCATTTGAATATATTTAGTTTAAGTACCTCAAACAACTTGAACTTGAGATAGTCAAAGACAAAAAGATCACCAAAAGGAAGTTAACGGAAGAGGCTTCAAAGTCAAGAGCCATCATCTAGAAAAGCATGAAAAAGTCTGCTGATAGGTAGAGGATGATGAGCTTCTTGAAGTTGTATGGATTATCTAGAAGGAGACTTGGTCCTATATCTCTGTCCACCATGGATGAGCACATCAGAGTGATCAAGCAGAAGATTCAAATTGGTGAACTTGTTGACTTACACTCCCTATCAAGTCAGGTCCCTCAGGAAGTAGAGATTAAGGTTGAACCATTTGATACAACACATCCTGAATCTCCTACTAAGCCTCACAAGCTTAAACTTCTGATCCACAGCAGGATTCTATTCCATCTCAATCTGACTCTACGAAAGAGAAAAACCCAACTAAGAATGAGAAAAAAGAACAATTAGGTGTTGCAAGCCAGTATTCTCAGTTAAAAGGTTTAAAGAGGAGAAAAAGGATGGCTTCCAAACCAAAGCCAATAAAGAAGAAGAAAGAAAATCCATCTCCAAACCTCAGGATGTGTCAGAACATTCAGATAATGTGCAAATAGAGGATGCTCCACCAACTCCAATTCAACTAGCTCCTCTAGCATCAGGGAGAGCTATCTTGTCCTGGACATACACTACAAATCCGGAAAGATGACATGTCATTAGATATCAGGGTAGTGAAAATGTTTACACATGGCGGGATATGTTTACTCTACCTCTTCATGATCTCTTTCACATGAGAAGACACTTTGAGAGTCTGAGTGATTCTAATCATCTCATGAAGAAAAGGGTGGTCATATTCTTGATGAGGATTGTTACTATCTGAAGTCTTCAAGTGTTTTGGTAGCATCACCCTAAGGGGAGTTTGTAAGGATTAAATGTAAAGGCTGATGCAACCCAAACACCCAAAGTCTCTCCTACATGCACGCACAAGTGTTTGTTTGTTATCTAGTCAATTGTATCGAGTTGTCCTTCAAAGTATGGCCGACTGTAGGATGTAGTATATGTATCTCAAGTACGTGTAACTTTTTATATGCTTTGTAACATTTGTAATAGAACTTGAGAAAGCAATATACTGCAATCTTGAAAACTAACTCCTTGTGTGTTTTGCTATCTTGTTTTGTCTCATACTAACTTGTGTTCTTAGTATCATTACAAAAGGTTAACCAATACCCTATTTGATCTGTTAAGTGTTTTTAGCAACTCTCCTTACTGTGTTGTTGTATTAAGTGCATACCCTTCACCGGTCCTGCAGTTTGCTTCACTCAAAGAAAGTATTGTCTAGAGTTATTATTTGAGCAATAAGCCTATTTCTACTCCTACCGAACCTTATTATGTGTTAACTGATCTGTGCAATAAACATTCTGATCCTTTATCTAGTATCACCGCTTTTCAACAACCTGTTGGTAAGCTAATATATTTGTCTCATACTCAACAGGATATTGCCTATGTTGTGCATTTTTTAAGTCGTTATATTCACAAGCCATTAATAGGGCGTATTCATATTGCTCTCTGGTTGTTAAGTTATCTCAATAGTGCTCATAGGAAAGGAATTCACCTTTCCAAAAGGACTTATGTTGGTTTGTCGGTTTATTCCAACTGTGATTGTAGAAAATTTCTAGATTCTCGATGGTCTATTACAGGCTTTTGTATCTTTCTTAATGATTCCCTTGTTTCTTGGAAGAGTAAGAAACAAAGTACAGTCTCTCGGTCTTCAGTTGAAGTTGAATACCGTTCGTTGTGTGTTGTTGTTTCTAAGGTCCTGTGGCTTCATAATCTCCTAAGTGAACTGCAAGTTCTAGTTCGTTTGCTCATTCCCTTACATTGTGATAATAATTCTACAATTTCAATAGCTGCAAATCTAGTGTTTCATGAGTGTACGAAACACTTTGAGATGAATTTTTTTTTCCTATAGGAACAAATTGCAGATGGGCTAATCCAAACTCATCCTATTAAGTCTGAAGTTTAGTTGGTTGATGTCTTTACAAAAAGGTTATATGTCAAACTTCATTTTTCTTTATGCAAAGAGCTTGCTCTTTCTGATGCATTCATTGGATAGAGCTGAGGGGGTATTAAATATCTTAACATTGGTACATCTCTATCCTTTTATTATTGGTTCTTTTTATTATTTTCTAATGTTGGTTTGTTTCTGTGTGGGCTTGTTGCTGAGATTGTTGACTTGTTGATGTGCTCGTGATAGTGGGCTTGTTGCTGAGATTGTGGGCTAGTTGTTGTGTTCGCGTTTGTGGGCTTGTTCCATGGGCTTTTCTTTTGTATCTGTTTCTCTAGATCCTATATATGTGAGATTGAGATTAAGAACATTCTCATATCTATCATACGAAAAGCCATTTTCTACTTTCTCTCGAATGTTCATCTAGGGTGTCATAGTTGTGGATGACCCACTTCTGATTTGTTTGCATCTTTGTTTTCTTAGAGTTGTTGAGGTATATTCAGATTATCATGTCATCAACATGATAATCTGATTCTTTAGTTTTTCTTGTGTTTGTTGAGAGATTGTTATTTGTTCCTTTTGTTTGTTCTTGTAATCATCACTACTTTGTGTGTTCAATCTCTCAGAGTTGAACTTGTTTATGATAAGGAGATTCATATTTTGACGTTATATCAGGTAATTTGACACATCGACACACTCTATTTAATGTGTGAAAGAAAAGCCCTATGACTAATTGAGTTAATAACTTCGAATTCATGTTCAAATGGAATCTAATACAGAGCTAGGGTTCATGTGATATTGGGGGTTTTTGTGTTAACAATTTTATAAATTTAGCTTATAAACATAAACCAATTTGGGCCTACAGCCTACCGCTAAAAACTGTTATACATACACTTAAGGTCCATGGTTCGACCACGGGCACTCTCAAATCATTTTTTAAACCTTTTTTCATATATTAAATCCCAAAAATTACTATTATTAATAAAAATTATTTTGTTAATTAAATTTATTCCAGAAACTTTCTACTTAATTTCTTAAAATTTTAACAATATAATCTTCTATTTTTATTTAAAAACAAAAGGCTTAATATTCTAAAACTATGACAAAAAAATGTTGAAAGGTTTATTTATTTTTTTCTAATTATCTTCACAAGTTGTTTTTGAATCAAACAATTTATTTTATAATTTATTTGAATAATAAATTATTCAAGTAACTATTTTGACCAAATTTTATATAATTAATTATTACAATAATTATTACTATGTTACACTTTAATACTCAATATTTATGTAATCAACTATTATAGTTTAAATATTTATGTAATGTTTAATCATCTAATTTCACAAATGATTCATTGTCATTTTTTAATCTTATTCATCTAATAAATTTATTTTTTTTCTATTTAACCAAGTTATATAATTTAATTATATTTTACATAATAATTTATTAAAATCCCAAATCCTTATTGAATCCCTAATCCATATCTAGTTGTTAAATCATTATTATTCTAATGAACAAACACCAAACCTTAGGTTGAATCGTGAGGAACCGTTGGTGTCTAATCTACATTATTCTTATTCAAAATGCACTCTATTATCAATGTGAGTATTCATTGCTCATTTTATGTTTTATATTTTGGGGAAATCATGTGATTCTATATTCAATCAATTTTTATTTATTGTTATTCTATTTCAAAAATCAATTCAAGACATGTTATGTTTTTACTTGCAATTATGCATGCATAGTTAGATGAACTATATGAGAACACAATCATTAATTCATGCAAGCACAATAACAATGATAGATCTATTCTTTTGACAAACCCTTCCCATTTGTTTAGTCGCGTGGTGATTGGAACCGGAATCATTCATTGTATAAGGCTTCATCTGCGGATCCAGTCAATTCAATCGTTAGGTTTGCTTGTGTTGGTTTGTCTTTTATGTTACACTATTGTATTATAAGTTTTGACATTTCCATATGAATTGAATTATTTTCAATCATTTTAATCAATCTATATATGTATTCAAACCTATGATTACTCATCAGCTAAATCATTAGCTGACTCATTACTTTTTCACAAGATTTTAGGAATGTTGATTAGTGGACTTCTTCATGCTCATTTAGGACATAAACCTAGTTTAAATTAAAGGCTTTTGTCATAATTTATTTGGGTTATTGTTTATTTTAATGTATCATTTGATTAGTATCATTCAATGAAAATGACATTTAATAATATTTCAACGTATTTACTACCATGTGATATGAGCAATCATTCACATTCGTGTGCCTTGATGATTTCCCTGTCGGTTGCAGTGTTACACAATGGACCTTGAACGTAAGGTTGAATCCTTAAAGAAATAATTAAGCTTCAATAATCGATTATCATATGCCTCCAAGTCTTATAAGCACCACAAGAACCTTTAGAAGTGCCATCCTCTACCCACTTAATGTCATCAATAGGGAAGATGAGTCTAAAAAAGTTGAATACATCCTTTAGGAATTGGCTGATCAAGATGTATATTTCTCATGGTTAATCTCATTATCTTGAAGATGTGCCTATATTGAAGCTGATGTCAAATCGAATGACTTTCTAGATAGGTATGGCTATGACAGCTTAGAGGAGAAAAAGTTGGAAGCAAGAAGGGTGATAAGGAGGACGAACCATAAGGTTCAACTTAGGAAGATAAGAATGGTTGTAAAGAGAAGGTCCAACATTTCTTCCTTGCTCTTTCTTAAAAGTAAAAGATCTAATAACCAATCATTAAAGAGAGAGATTGTGCTAGGACTTGAAGCCTCTCCCAAGGAATCTCTTAACAAGAAGCATCACTACTAAAAGTGTTATTGGAAGCTATGTACAAATTAACTACTAATGCAACTACCAAAATAGCAAGACAAGAGACTTATTTAGGAGATGAACCCCTAGAAAGAATGTGGTTTATACAGGAGGAACCCAAACCATGGAAGATCATATGAAAAGACATGAGGTGTCTCTTGTAGTTGAACCAATTCAAATTCATATAGTACACGAGGACAAACCAAAGTCTGACTCAAAAAATCAGCTGAGCTGATATTTGGTCAACTGGATGTTAAAACTAAAAGCCTCATTAGCTCTAAGGTGAATGTTGAAACAAATGGCCTAGAATTCACCAAGGATGCCAAGTCAGCTATTAAGGCATTATGAATACCTATTTGACCTCAAACAAAGGCTAGAGACATATGATTACTGAAGAGGAAGGTAAATATGAGTAACATAAAAGAAGGGAAAAAATCCTAATGATTTAGAAGATGGAGATGGTTCCACAAAAGGTTGACAATGAACTTGTACAACTACATGCTTGCGTAGCTAAAAAATCTTCTCTTAAAAAGAACATCATTGCATTAGTTAAAAGTACAAAAGATTCTAGAGCTACAAAAAAAAGGATCAACCCATCAAGAAAGATGAAACCCATAGCTCCATCTAAACTAAAGGTCGAGGTTGTCAAGAAGTGCCAACAAAGTCATCTAGGGCAACTGCCAAAAGCACTTCTCAAAGAACATCCATACAGTGAACTCTAGTGCCCATAACAATTAAATCTATACCAATTGTCTCTTCTCAAAAGAAGAAAGAAAAGTATAAAAAATGATGTCTCCTAGTATCTTAACTTGAGTTGAAATGATTAAACTTTTATGAGGTCATTGAATGGAGCCTTTCTGAGATAAAATCAAAGTTGGTAGTTGCAACACTTGCTGAAATGGAGAAGTCAACAAAGTTAGCTAGAAGGAAGAATGCTAAGTTAAAGATAAAACAACCAAAAAATGTCAGACAGGAGAGTATAGATAAGCAACATATAAAGATTTTATTAAAGTTTTATGGTTTCTCTAGTAAACAAGTAATACCAATGAGTATGTCTGCTCTTGATCTAAACATAAAAGAATTCAAAAAGAAGGTTGCAGTTGAGAGCTATGAAGTTATGAAGTAGTTAAAGAGAAACTGGAAAGACATCAACTAAGGACCAAGAAAACTATCCTACGGTCTTCCTATCCGCCAACTAACCCTCTAAGATCTCCTGACTCTAACTCCAATACCTTTGATTATAATCAGCCAATCTCATCAGCCCTTACCAAAAAGAAGATTATGCCAAAAAAAGTGGTAAATGCAAGGGTAATTGACCTAGAGGTTTAGGAAAATATACTTTAAAGAACTAAAGTTTTAGGTGTTGGGTATGTATCCCAGATGAAGAAAGTTATAGTCAAAAGGGCAAATGTTGAGATCATGTACTATGATCATGAAAACAAGATACTTGATTTGTCCCTTGACATCTTAGAGCAAATTGTTGAGTATCTCAACATCTATGGATGTAGAAATGACAAGTCCAAGATGCTACTTCAAAATGTATTGTTTTTAGTGTAGGCAGATGGTTGGTGAATAAATCCTTGAAACTCCACTATCAACAAATAACCTAGTAGTGGAGTGGGAATATGATCAAAGACACATACTTCGTCACCAGATCTGCAGTTGGAACGGTACCCTTCTCAAGGAATCAACTAGTAAATAGATTTGAGATAGCTAACCTAACCAAATTAAGGCTACGGAACATAACTTATGACTCTAAGGCAAAATAAATAGAAAAGATGTTAATAAGAATCTACAAATCTGTTGGAGTTGTACAAGATAGTCTATATTATAAACACAGTCAAAATCAACAGTAGTCAATGTAGAGAATATATGAAGAGGTTGATGCAACCCAAACATCCAAAGTCTATCATGCATGTTGCACAAGTGCATTGGAGAAGAATGCTTCGGAAGTTTCACACATGCAACATAAATATTCTAAGTGTTAAATCTTCCGTAGCCAAGACCAATATCTTCCGAAGCCAAAGATGAAGTCTTCCGAAGATTTAGAGACAAAGTCTTCCGAAGCTTTAGAGACAAAGTCTTCCGAAGCTCAACTCTTGAAGACAGATTTCTTCCGAAGACTTTTAACAACATGCTTTATCTAATGTACTTTTCCATAAAGCTGGATCCTTTTCCGCTGCAACTCTGTAAAGTCACCAACTTACATGAGTTGGTGAAAAGGTCCATCCTTTTGGTAACTGTACATTGAGGTCTTGAGTCTGTAACTTTCTACTTCATGTACTTTATCCTTTTTGTAATAGATAAAGATGTGAGCTATGGCATGTCATAGTCACTAGTCAAAAGGCAATTTGCCTTTTGACTCTAAAATTGATTTTGTTTTGTGCCTAGTCAATTGTATCTAGCTGGCCTTCAAAGTACGGCCGGCTTTAGGATGTAGTATAAGTATCTCAGGTTCTTGTAACTTTCTGAACATGCTTTGTAACACTTGTAATAGAACTTGAGAAAGCAATATATTTCAATATTGAAAACCATACACTTGTGCATCTTATTCTCTTGTTCTATCTCTTACATTACATGTGTTCTTAGTATCATACATTGTGGTTACTCTAGTTCACTATTTGATTAAGTTTAAGTTTATTCTCCTCTTTGTGTGGTCGTGTTGTAAGTGACCCCTTCACCGGTCCTGGAATCAACGTCACGGTCAAAGTCAACACGAAAGTCAAACCTGATACGTTCGAGATGAAGAACCGAGACGAGACATTGAAGCTTTAGATGGCTAAGAGTTTTATTGTAATAAATATATTTTGTGTGAACAAAATATATTTTATCTTGTTTTGGTCTATTTTATGTTTTATATGTAATTTCAATTAATTATCCTAAGTCTAGGCAGTTAAGTGCAATTAGTGAATATTATATTCACTATAAATAGGTTAATTGTCATTAGTATTGACTAATGGTTGAATGACTAATTGATTGGGGATTTTCACTTTGTACAAATTATATGCAATCAATATAGAGGATTTTAGTATGTTTATCATATTTTGATCCATAATTTTCATGATTTGATTCAAGCATGTTTAACCAGCGTTAACAATTTGGTATCAGAGTCAATTTGGATCAAATTCATTGAAGATTTGAAGATTTTTAGAGAGAGAAATTGATGTTTTTGGTTGTATTTGTTCAATATCAATATTTCATCAATTCCGGATCAAATTTGAGTGTTATTGATATATAAATTGATTGAAGTTCGCTTGTTATTGGTTGGGAAAGCTCTATTAATCATCAGATCTCAAATCCATTGAGATTTAGGTGATTTCATAATGATTTCATGTTAAAAAACAGCCTTACAGATTCATCCGGCGTAACTACATCTTCATCCAGCGTAACTACAGTCTCTTCCGGTGAAACTACAAGTGTTTTACACTTTGTAGTTAATTTAAGCATCTAAGCGAAAGTAGTGATCTTGAACGAAAGTTCAACGGTGCTTGTGTGCAAATTACAAGCAAAATTGATGTCGAAAGTATCTTTGAACGAAAGTGCAAGCTTGTTTCATGTGAAATTGTCGGCGAAACTATGCAGTCTAAAGCATTTGGCTAGCAAAATTGCTACCGAAATTTCCAGCGAAACTACAGTCTGCTCAGCGAAACTAGATTTCACTGCGAAACTAGCTCTGCGAAACTACAATTTCAGTGAAATTATCATTTCTTCAACGAAACTAGAATGTCAAAGATGACTTTTTTCCCTCTAGTTGGGATTAATTGATTTCATCCCGATAAAGAAATTTTCACCTATTTTAAAAGATTAATAAGAAAACAAGCTGACCTGGCTACTTGACTCAAGTTGCTAAGATTGCGTAGAGTGACATTTAAAAAAAATATTTTCCCGGGGAAGAATTATTTTACAATTTTTGGGAAAAATATTTTTGGGGTGCATAATTTTTCAAAAAATTTAATAAATTGTCATCTTCAGAAGATTTTAAATCAGATAATATCATAATGGCACAAAGCCAGTTTGACTATTTTGCAACAATGAAGAAAGAAAAATTGCCAGATTTGATTGATTGATTCTTAAAGGTGTCAAATAATCTAAAGAATCATGTTCCAGATCTCAGTAAACATGAACAAATTCAAAAGCTTGTTGACTCGCTTCCGTCTGAATGGAATCATCAAGTTAAAATGCTGAAGCAAGAAAGAGGTTATGTCAACGTAAAACTTATGGATACGATCAACAGACTAAAATCTCTCGAGCTGGATATCCAAAGAAATGAATTTTAGCAAGTCGTGTTCCCACATCAAACCAACATGCTTAATACTGATCTTGTTTCTTCTATAACAAGCATACTTGATTACAAAACAGAGATGATTGAAAAGTTGAAGTTATTGAGAACTGATTCAGATTTAAATTTTGAATTCAGAGAAACTGTTGAAGAGAACTATGAAACTTTGAGAGTAGACAATGACAGTAAACCGGAGTTTGTGAGAACTGATAATGATAACATTGGAACAGCTAATAATAGAAAGAAAGAATCTGAGGCTGACGAGATGCTAAAGGTCAAAGAAGCGGAACAACAAAGAATTACTAGGATTTGCAATTGTGAACAGAGCTTAGTTGTAGAACAAACTATCATGGGTCTTCCTTATGAGACTATTCAGGATATGTGTTCATCTTCGTGTAAAATCAGATTATTTGGAATCTATAAGGCAAACAGATTGTTATTGGAAAAATGAAAAAGAAGTAAAAATAATCAATAAGGAATTAAAGAAAAATGAAGTTTCTTTTACAAGGAAACTTAATGAAGCATTGGCTGAAAATGATCTTTTAAGAAGAACCATTTTGGAGCGTAACGTTGAAATTAATATTTTGAGAGAAAGGGATGTTTTAGCTCAATTTGAAACGACACAACTTCAAATAAAGCTTGATAAATGGACCCTTTCACATATGAAAAAGGATGAGCTTATTGCTAAACAACAAGGGGTGCGGGTAAAACATGGGATTGGATATAAATATGATAATGAAACTGTATTTAATTCAGTTCCACACCCTTCTACTTTATGTTATTCACCAATCCCCAGACCTCATTCAACAAATAATTTGATTGAAGCTTCAGAAACTAATTGTTTAAATGCAAGTTTAAGCAGTGTTAATTTTAAAGAGGTTAGATATTTGTAGGATTCTCCTATAGGTTTTGGATTCCTCAAGCAGGGGTCAGATAAGAAGATTAATGACGATTCCACCTCTGATGCTCTAAAACCAATATCAGTTGCTTCTCCAATATTCTTCAATAAATTCAAAACATGTAATATTCTGTAAGGCCTCGTTCCCGGGACGCTTACAGTTGTCCAATCATCACACATAAAACATATAATTACATTAACTTAAATAAAGCGTTGCAGCGGAAACATTAAAAACAACAATTTCATTTCATTATAAATGCTTTTGCAGATTAATACAACATTTGCTACAAAACATCGTTTGTTCGCATTACAATCCAAAAACATTAAACAAAAGAATGCCATCCAAAAAGAGCCAAGTAGCCGCCCCATGCCATCCTCAACAACCTTTACCTTTGTTGGAGCATATATAGTCATATATAGTGTGTCCGTCGCTTGTCGAATAGTCTAGGCTTAATGTAATTGATTTTAATTTTGTAGATTTGTTAGTTCTTACTGATTAGATCTACTGTTGTCTTTTAACCGCAATCGATTTAATTAACTTGTATCTATATTCAAATCAATTGAATAGCAGATCTTGTTAATCATTCTCATCAATTAACATCATGAGCAACTTCAGTGGATCATCTTACCAACCACCAAAGTTGGAAACAAAAGCAGACTTCAAGTCATGGAATATCAAGTTTAGGAATCATGTTAACTATACTCATTCTGACTTATGGGTATCCATCACTGAATGTCCTTATATTCCACCCACTCTTGGGCCGGATTATAACGACAAAAATCAACCAATCAGTACCAAAGATCTACATCTGATGATGTTAAAAAGGTCAAAGTTGATATCAAAGCATAAAGTTTGCTTAGTATGGCTTTACCTGAAGAAATATTGATTAGGTGTGAGAACTACAAAACAGCACATTCCTTATGGAAGATAGTTCATACTCTCTGCGAAGGGAGTGATAAGATAAGAAGCATAAGGAGAGACACCCTCAGGTCGCAATATGAAACATTTCATCATAATAAGGGTGAATCAATTCCTCAACAACTTCATAGATTCATGCAGTTGGTAACTGAGATGAATATTCTAGAGTTGAAATATACCAGTGAGGAATTAAACAAGAAAATACTCCACACTTTGCCAGAAAGTTGGAAGCAAACTGTATCCATGTTCAAGAACACTATAGATCTAAAATCAACTGGTCTAGATACTCTGGTTGCAAAAGTGGAAGCTCTTGAAATTGACGAAAAATCAAGAAACAAGAGTGTGAGAACTCATGTCGCACCCTATCACTTCAGAGAAACAAATAATGTCGGAAGTGCATTTATTTCAAACAATGAAAGTGATAACTCTTGTGCTAGGAGTGATAATGAGGAGGAAGTTAGCTTTTATGCTTCTAAACCCTCAAAGAAATCATCTCAAGATAAGAATCAAAAAATTAAAGGAAGAACTGCTGATCGACAAGATACAACTGCAGCAACAGCTATGTCTTCATATTCAACCAATCCGTCAGAACCAATTACTGTGATATTGGACTCTAAAGAACAAAAAGCACCCTTTGCAGCTTTTAGTTCCAGTTTTCAAGCATATCTGGAAGCTCTCTAACGTCAGCAAATATCTGCCAACAAGATTTAGAAGAACTACCTCCTGATGTAGTGGAAGAAATGGACCTACAATGGCAGATGGCCATGATTGCTTATAGAGCAAAGCAATATCTCAGAAGAAATAGGAACTTGGCATCAGCAAGTAAAACATCAAATATTAGTGTTGACAAATCAAAGGTAAGATGCTTCAAATGAAATCTCTATGGACATTTCTTCAGAGAATGCAATCAACAGCCATATCCAGAGATGAGACAACATCAGCAGCATCAGCAACATCAGATTCAACCTCATCAACAATCAAATTCTCAAAGACCTCTGCACAGACAATCTCAACTGATCAATGCATCCCCACCTACCACCAATGAATTAGCTGGACCTAGTAACTCAAAGGAGTCAGGGCTGATCATACTTCAAGATGGAACGTGTGACTGGAGTGTGTATGAAAAAGAAGTATTGGAAGAGAATCAAGCATTGATGGCCCATATGGATCAAACAGTTCCACCTATGGCAAGAGAGGTAAAAGAAAGGTTGTGTTCATCAACAGTTGGCTGACAAAGTAAAAGAAACTATGATTTTGAATGAATCCCATGTTAGAGAACATAAATTGTATCAAATCAAAATTAACTCTTTGCAAAAGGATTTAGAATAATTTGTTTCTAAAAACTATAGCCTAAAAGCCCAAGTTGAGCATCTGACCACTTCCTTAACAAAATCCATGGCTGATCATGCATCAACTGAAGTGAAACTTCAGAAGTTTCAATTATCATCTCAGCAATATGAGAAATTACTAAA
>BJCM01180369.1:0-20489 GCA_018326385.1 Flaveria bidentis
ACTGAATCTGCGGCAACCGAGCCCTTTGATGACTCTGAAAGAGACATCATTGAGCATGGGAAACCAGGGTGCCAAGAAACCACATCTGGTGGTGAGGCTGAACATACCAGGTATGTTACCTCATCTCCCCATGATTCTTCAAAAGAAGATGAGGAAAGCATGCAACTCCTTATTAAGGACCTTCTCTCTAAAGTCTCAAACCTGGAATCCTTGGTTAGGACTTTAGAAGCAAGGTCTGCCACTCAACAACTTGAGATTGACAATCTCAAGGCTCAACTAGCTGAGAAACAGACAGGGAGGTCTGTTAGGCATGTACCTATTCAGGTCTCATTGACTTCTTCCTCTAGCTCATCTAGCTCTCAAGATGATGCTACCAAAAAGGGGGATAATATTCAGAGACAAACACCTAAGGATTCATAGAGCCACACCTCAACTTTAACTTCATCTACTCCCATCATCACTGTGTTTGAGCCACCTCATGTCATTCTGCAAATTGACTCAAAGATGCTCAATGATCTATATAGATTACTTACCAAGTTTCTGTTCAGATCATCCATAGATCAGCCAAGCCCAGATGCTGCAATGCTCTACTTTGGAGCTAAGAGGTTGACTGCACCTTCTACCACTGTGGAAGAAGTTGGTCAACCTAAGGTCCACATGGAACCTAAGATTCAATTCGAAGGGGAAATGGGGACTGATGGCCCAGCAACTGAAACAGTTGGGACAGAATCTGCATCTCCTCCAACTTCCGAAGCTGAAGTTAAAGCTTCAGAAGAACAAGCTGAATCTTCTGAAGCTGAAATGGAAGTTGCGGAAGGACTGTTTAAAATGTCCGAGGAGCTGATCATCACAGATGCAATCCTAGAAATGGCATCTGAGGTGAACAGTGAGGACATTCTGATTCCACCTCCATCCCAGACACCATCTCTGCCTCTTTCACAATCAGAAACCTCTCTCCAAGAACCACCACAATCAGGATCTTCAAAAGACAAAGGAAAAAGGAAGATGACTGCGGAATAGCTTCAGGAAGAGGAGAAGATTAAGAAACTCAAGAAGAAAGGAAGACTTCAAACTAAGAAGTTGCTAGCTGCAAGTACAAAAGAAACTGCATCCAATCAGGAGGTTGTCATCAATAAAAGAAGAGAGCAGATCATTGACCAGCTCATTAAAATGGGAGCTACCAATGAAGAAACACTCTTGCTACCATTAGAGGAGTTGATGGATCTAGAGAAGGAAACCAGGCTGAAACTTGAGGAAGAAGCTAGATTGGCCTTGGAGAAAGAAGAAGAAGAACAGAAGGAGGCTGAATTGCAGCTAAGGAGAGACAGGGTAAACTTCCTACTCTCCAGAGGCTTTGATCTTCAAGAACATTCTCCACAGAATGATGATACGATCCTCTGGCTCTACAACAAAGAGCAGGATCAAATGGAGAAAGAAAGGAAGAAGGCTGCAAAAGAAAAGGCCAGAGAGAAGAAAAAGAAGGAAGAAGAGGCTAGGGTCACTGCCTCCAAGAAGCTCACTGAGAAAGCCTGGATGAAGGACTCTCTTCGGGCTCATGGCTTCTCTGGAAGGCAGGTGGGTCCCATGTCTGAAAGGACACTCGAACGGATTGTTAGTGAAATTAAGGCTGACATCCGGATTGGGAAAAGGAAAGAGATGTATAGAAAGGTAAAAGGGATGATCTTCACTGCTTCTACCCAACCACAACCTGAACCTTCACCCTCACCATTCACCATTAAACCTGAACCTTTCACCCCTGAACCCACAACACTACCCACACCTACTCCCTCACCTCAACCACCCAAACTTCCCATCATGCAACCCAAAACACTTTCCAGAACCTCTAAACCTAAACCTACCTAATCACCATCCAAACCATCCCTCAGCCTTCTCAAAATCTCTCTCTTAAGGAGTTTAAGGCAATCAAGACGAAGCTCACCAACTGTACTACTCTGAGCGAAGTCTCTTGTGGAGAAGACTATGTCAACATCACCTATGTTAATGGATCTTCAAGTTCCCTCACAAGAGATAAATTCCTTGACCTGCCTAGAGGAACGTTGGACCAGGCTACAAGACTTTTGGGCCTCAACTCAGACTCTTTAAATGAGGAAGAGAAGAAGCTCAGAAGAAAACTGGTGACTCTACTGGATGCAAGAAAAGAGGACAAGATTCCTAGTCAGTCTCTTGTGCCTAGAAGGATGATAATCCAGTCAAGGTTCGATGAACCTTCTCGTAACTTTGTTGTGGAAAGGGAGAATGGTGAAGTCAATAGACTTAATGCAACCTCTCTGCTACACTCTAGCAGGTTTCACATTGCTAAGCTAGCAGAGAAGCCATTCTCCAACCCCTCCAACTCTAAAACTGTTGCACTCATCAGAAATCATCTCAGCAGTCTTCATCTAGCTGAGTTAACTGCAAAAGAAAAGATTGAAGAAGAGTTGAAGTTGAGAAGATAGGAAGACAAGGAAAGATTTCCCACCAAAGGTGATGCTTTCTACAGATGGTGGAAGGTCCCGAATTGGAACCTATAGTTTGATGGGAATATGATTACAGTTCCCATCAACTAACTCTTTTTAGAGGGCAACAACAAAGGGTACATGTTATCCAAGGTGACAGACTAGATTTTCTATCTACCAAGGATCTGTACAAGCTTCTCAGCACCACATCAGGGAAGAACAAGGAGACAGACAAATATCTACTCTCCTTGGTGTTGAAAATTTTGAGAAGTAGAGACAAGTGAAGTTTTGGTAGCATCAACCTAGGGGGAGTTTGTTGGATCAAGAAGAAAGCTAATGCAACCAAAACTATGTCACTTAAGTTATTTTTGGTGCTGCATGCAAAGGCTTCCAAAGCTTAACATGGAACTTCCGAAGGTTGTAGGGTTCTTCCAAAGACAAAGGGAAAGACCAACTTCCGAAGACAAAACTCTACTTCCGAAGACAAGTGGATACTTCTGAAGTTCAAGACTTCTTCTTTTCATCATACTTTGGAAGTGATCTGTGGAGTGTAGGCAGACGTGAATTGATGTACAATTCCTTCTCTCTACAGAACGCCTCCATCCACTGATTCTTGAACTTTGTTCCGTTGTCTGATCAAATCTGCCTTACTTTCAGCTTGTATAGTGATTCCAATGTAGTTACTAGATGTTTGAATGATTAAAATATCTCTTATTTGGATTTCAGAAAGATCACCCAAGAGAATCTTGAGTAATTATCAGTTACTACATAATAGTATAGATCTCCAGCTATGCTCTTCGTGCTGACTAGGCCAAACAAATCCATGTGTAGAAGCTCGAGAGGTAGGTCAATTGAATTAACTTTCTTTGCCTTGTGAGACGTCTTTGTATGTTTCCCTTTCTTGCATGCTATGCAAAAATCCGGAAGCTGGAAGTTCTTTACAGTTACTCAATTTACTAAATCATTTTGTATCAGATGATTCATCTTCCTAGGATTAATGTGTCCCATTCTCCTATGCAAGGAGACTAAGTCCCTCTCTGGTGCCTTTGACAAAAACATTGGACAATGTTCTCCATTGTGGAAGCCTTTGATAGATCCAAGACATACAGATCGCTATATCTTGAAGATGACATTAAGACCTTTTCTTCCGGGATAACATAATCTTTCTTCAACATGTAGCACTTCTTATTGTCAAATACAACTTTGAATCCTTTATCACAGATCTGGGAAACAAAAAGTAAATTGTTCTGTAGTTGTTGAACGTAGGTGACCTTGTCAAACTTAACTTTCTTGTTTCCTACTTCACCTTGTGCTCTGATGTAACCCCATTTATTCCTAGCAAATGATACATGTTCCCCTTTAATTTGTTTGACGTTGAAAAGGAGAGACGAGTTCCCAGTCATGTGCCTAGACGCCCCACTATCAACAATCCAGGTATTTATGATAGCGCTGTAGTGGACACCCTACACATTCAAATGAATTAATCAGTTTATGTTTGAAACCCAAGCCTTAACTAGCTTGGGTGACCCAGAGGAATTACACATCATGAACTCAACCCACTATCCATCAGAGGATAAGGGCATACCATTCTTTTTCTCATTCTCATTATCAGACAACTTACTTGATTTTTCTTTCCATAAGCCAGTTTTGTGTAAGGTATGTTTATGATAAACAAACGACTAGCTTATTGTTTGAACTTTAGGTAAACTAATACTCTTAGGTGGAGCAATAGATCTCCTTTTAGAAAAACATGGTTTTGCTTCACAAAGTTCGATTTTCTTTTTGGGAGTCTGATAATAAGGACAATTAGAAGAAATATGTCCTTTTTTTCCATAGCTGTAGCATGATCTCCCTTCTACAGGTTGAGGAAATTGTTTATGTGGGGTTGAGTCGGGTATGGGAGTGAGTTGTGCTTGGTTGGTTTGTGCCAATTCTCTTTTTGATGTTTCAGCCACTTTAACAAAATTAGTTGTTTTAATGTTTTGAACATCTTTAACTTTCATTTAATTTGAACTTTGACGTGTAATACGTGTTTGGTTAACTGGTTTAGTCATTTTGGGTTCAGAAGTAGACATGTGTGAACCTAACCTTACATTAACCTTTTCAAATTTATCATCCAAATTTTCTATAGCCATCTTTCCTTTTGATTTCAAAGTAGACTCTTTCAGTTTAGTGATAGAGTTCACCGGTTTACCCGTGGAATCAGGATCACTAAACAAAGGAGTGGACACCACATGATCCTTAACTGGGTTGGTATTGATAGGTCTACATTTGGTATTTAAGAGGATCTCATGTGATGGCGGTACTACTTTGTAAGCCAAATCTTCCCCATTGTTTCGTTCTTTCACTATGTTTTGAACTATATGAGAAGAACTAGCCCAACTGTGTAGTTTTTGTTTTAAATAATCAACTTCAACTTCTATAACTGCTTTTTTGTTTTTGGTTTCTTCTAAAGAATTTAAATAAAACTTTATATCATTTGATTGATTTAGTGCAACAACTTTTGGTTTCCCTTAGTTGTTTCTCCAAAAGTTCTATCTTTTCTTTAAAACTACACTCATTTTGTTTTAATATACGGTTTGCCTCAGTGCAGAGTTGTAAATCATTTACTAAGTTATCATTGTGTTCTAATAACCTAGCAAATTTCAAATCTATGCTATCCCTAAATTTGTCACATTCAGAACAAGCATGTTTTCAAATAATTGGTTGGTAGAACTTATTTGTGATGAATTAGTTGTATCAGCCATCAAAGTCGAATTAGACCCTTCGATGGCTGGAGACTCTGAACTTGTTGCTCTGAGTTCTTCCTCAACCTAGTGATTTACCACATTCACAACTTCTTTTATATCTGACATCGCTTGCTTAGCTGCAATCTCACCTTCACTAGCTGACCCATCATCCACTGCTTCGACAAAGGAAATATTTGATTCTCTAGGAGAAACAAATCAAAAGGACTAGTCTTGTCCTTCATCACCTTGAATAGTTAGAGCCTTTGTCTATTTGCTTGAAGAAGCAGTTCCAATCACATACTTGTCTTGATAGTTGAATGTGGGAAATAGGTTTCCATTTCTAGTTTTCTTTGGCTTTACAAATTAATGTTTAAAATGCCCCTTTTCACCATGGTTAAATTAGTGACTTTGGTTTTGTCAAAACGAAAGGTTATATCTTTGGTGGCTACTAGGTTCTGTCCTGTCTTCTTGACAAAGTTTTTAGCTCTTCTGACTGCACTTGCCAAGGCCCACATGATGTCTATTCTCTCTAGCTCATTCTCATCAACTTGCTCGTAATCTTCATCAGCAAGATGACAATTTCCAATCTTCCCAGCCACTAAACCATCATAGTATTGGAAAACGGCTGCTAGATGATCCATGTGCTCCTTTGCAACTTGCACTGTGATATTACTGAGATTCTCAATCTTCAACTTTGTAGTGTTGGCTTCAGGCACTATATATTGGGTCCCTGATGACCCTGATTTTTCTGGTCCTGAAGCAGTGGTTAGGGAAGGAGTAGATGAACTAGGCACGAATGTTGTTTGTAATGGTGCTCCTGAAACAGCTGGAGATGGAACTGAGTTGTAGAGTGAAGGATTCTGAATGTAGGATCCTTTCTTTGACTTGTACTTCATTCTCAGTTCTTCCTCTCTTAACTTCAAAATGTAGTCATTTATGTCTAATGTTGCTAGAATGTCATTATGTCTCAGATTAGACACAAATGAATCCCATTTCTCAGGCAACCCATCAGCAAAACTTGAAACTTTATCTTCCATTGATGTGGTTACACCATGAGTGTGCAGCTCACTCATTAGATGATAGAATTTGTCAATAATATCATCTAAGCTCTCATTTCCTATCGAAGAGAAATTACCGAACTCCTTTTTGAGAGCCTTAGCCTTTAGAGCCTTCAACGTCATGTTTCCATCATACCTCTTCTCTAGAGCCTCCCATAGCTTTTTGGCCTGCTTGTTCTCAGAAAATTGATGAAAGATGTCTTTCGGTATTGACTGAGTCAACATGGCATAAAATTTCTTCTCAGAATTGAAGAGTATCTTCTGAGCTTCACTCATTCCTCCCAATGTTAACTTGACTCCATTTGCACTAACTGGTATCATGTAACCAGTCTCCAATATCCAAAGATTGGGATCAACTCTATTTAGGTAAATCTCAAACCGATGTTTCCATTATGGATAATCATCTAACGTTATAAGCTTAGGCGGTTTATTATGATTACTAATCTCATTCTCCAGAAGTAGTAGATTCTGGATGCGTGAGTCCTTCCCGGTAGAAAATGCAGCAAATTGATCTTCCATTGCTGTAAACTTGGTACTTTTGAAACAGGACAGTTTCACTCGTGCGAATGGACAATGAGTATGGTTCACTCGTGCGAATGGACAATGAGTATGGTTAACTCGTGCGAATGAAGGGTGTGAATAAATTCAATCGTGCGATTGGATTCAGTCGTGCGTATGAACAATGCGATTAGAATCAAGTGAATAGAGTTGTTCAGTCGTGCGAATGAGGGATGCGATTGACTTCAGTCGTGCTAATGAAGTATATGTGTGAGTTTAATCGTGCGACTTGACCAATCGTCCGACTGGAGGCTATTAAAATCGAATATTTTGACACTTTAACACAAAAACACGATTTTCCCAGATTCCCTAACCTGCCGTATGACAAAAACCACAACTTTTATGCATGCAAACGTCGAAAACACCTTTAGATCCAACATGGTGACTCTTTTGAATTAAAATGTGAGTTTTAACACCAAAACTAATCAAATCAACACAAAATCAAAAGCCAAAGCTATGATACCACTTGTTAGGATAGTTTTCGTATGGAATACTAACTGATAATGCGTGACACCAGATCAAATAGTGCGGAATTCTATATAATTGGCGATCCAATTAGTAAGAACGTTAACCTGATCGATACAAGAATGAACTAGACGTTAAGAACCAATAGGAATCGATCAAGAATGGAATTTGAAGTTGGATAAGCTTTCTTGGATGTTCTGGACGGCTAGGGTTCGTGTATTACTAAGTGTTTCGAAATCTCTCAATTGTTTTCTCTGTTGTTCTATTTTTCCACGAATTAAGTGGTATTTATAGGTTTGTAGTTTTCATTCATACGACTGAACCATTAGCATGGTTCAGTCATGCGGCTGAATCATGCAACTGAGTCTTACGCACGACTGAAGGTTCAGTCGTGTGACTAAGTCAATCTTATGTCTCAATCAAATGACTGATCCAGTCTCCTGGATTAGTCGTGCGTTTAGTCCATATGCATGATGTATTCATGTGTATGGTCCATAAGTATGGTCCATTTGCATGAATACTCATCCGACTAGGTTGAACACATTTCTTAATCATTATTGACTAAGAACCATGCACAACAACCTCAAACCTATAAAATATGTTCATACATGTAAATTATACTCAACACAATAATAATATGAAATAAATAAACATCAATAAACATCAATCACAGTATATTTCATTGAACCTATTGGATCTTGTATGCATTTGGATTTCAATTCAAGTGGGAGTTCATGGACACTTGAAGCATTTGGATGTGAATTCAAGTGGCACATTTTGATGTGTCATCTTAACCCTTAAGAAAGACCTTATGACAACACTTGCGATGGCAAACAAGTGTTAACAACTTAGTGGCTATGGTTATGCACTTATGTTTGTATGTTTATGCCTGTTTGGATGTTTTTTGCATGATTGTTCGTTGATATTTGGTTATGCATAATAAACTCATTAACAAACTTAACAAGCTGAAAATTGATGGTTCTTTATCATTAAGTGGTTAATAAAAGGTTATTAAAAGGATTAATGGTTTTAATAAAAAGGGTTTTATTAAAAGTGAACCATAGGGTACCTTGCATTTGAAAGCATGCAAATATAAGGTACATAGAGTTTTCTAAACTATGTTTATGAAAACTTTAAATTTCTTTTATAAACAAGTTTAACACCATCCTTTGCACAAAACTTGAGCCATTTGGAAACTCTTAATGGGATAAAGGTCACCTAACCATTTTGAGGGAACTTGTGATTTGAGGTGGGGATACCATATTTGTGGGATAAAGGTCACCTAACAACTTATGTTGGAAAACTCACATTTGTGTGCAAGTAGGGTAACTTGATTTGCAAACCATGTTAAATGGATCACCTACAATATGGTTTACAAAGGTGTTGATGGGATAAACATGCTAACTATACATATGATGTTTTAAAGTCGATCCCATACCCTAGAAGTTGCAAAGGGTTGCAATTGTCAAAACGTTGACAACCTTGTTAATTTTAATAATGGGATAAAGGTCACCTAACCACTATTTAAGTGTAACGTTGGATTCTAGAATTTTATAATTCTGTAAGACACTTAAAAGGGGTTTTAATTATTAAAATATGAACAATATCAAAAATACTAAAATTGGACTTCGTTATATTTTGTAGATGGCCACCAACAAAATTGAAAACAATGAAATCTCGTCCGCTCACTCATTATCACTAAGGACCATTCTCCAAAAGGAACGTCTGAACTATAACAACTTCATTGATTGGTTTCGAAACTTGAGAATTGTTCTCAAGCAAGAGAAACAATTATATATTTTAGATGATTCGATTCTCCATCAACCTACTGAGGAGGATGAGGAGGCCTACAATAATTGGGACAAATACACAAAGGACTCGGTCCAAGTGTGTTGCCACATGTTGGCAAGTATGACTCCGGATCTCCAAAAGGAGTATGAACATCATGGAGCATACGACATGATAACCCAGCTGAAGGAAACATTCCAATAACAAGCAAGGGGAGAGTGCTTCGAAACGGTTCGAGCACTCCATGTGTGTCGTAAGGATGACTCCCAATCTATTTCATGTTATGTACTTAAGATGAAAGGCCACATCGACTGCCTCGAAAGGCTGAATTGTCTTGTCTCGAAAGAGTTGGCTACAGATTTGATCCTCATCTCTTTGATAAAAAGGCTTGACAACTTTGTCATGAATTATAACATGAACGAGTGGGACAAGAACATAAGTGAGCTTCACTCTATGCTCAAAACTACCGAGGCCGCCATGGGTAAAAGGGTTTTACCCGTTCTCACCATCAATGATGATGGGAACTAGAAGAGGCCTCACCCCGCACCCAAGGCAAATGTTGCCAAGGGTAAGGGGCATGTTAGGGGAAAGGGAAAGGGAATGGTAAGATTTCCACCACCAAAACCAGCGAAGAAGAAGCAAAAGGTTGCTTCAAATGACCCATGCTTTAAGTGTGGGGAGATTGGACATTGGGCAAGAAATTTCCCAGTCCATCTAAAAGAGTTGCAAGCTAAGAGGGATGTCGGGCAAACCTCAGGTACAATTTTCATGATTCATATTGATCTAAATTTAATATCCTCTAACACATGGGTATTGGATACTGGATGTGGAACTCACATTAGCAACTTATTGCAGGGGTTCAAAAGAAGTAAGGACTTCAAGAAAGGGATGTTTTCCTCTACATGGGGAATGGTGCAAAAGTTCAAGTTGAAGGCCGAGGGGTATTCTCCTAGTTTGACAAGAAACATTATTTCTCTTTCCCAAATAAGACAATATGGTTATGTTTTAACATTTATTGAAAATGAAATTCAGGTTTCTTTAAATGGCATATTTTATTTTAAAGCTATTCCTATTAATGGTATTTATTAGTTGGTTTATGAAAACACATTATATGATAGCTCATTATACCAAACCACCACCAAGAAACTCAAATTGGATTTGAGTGATACCTATCTTTGGCATTGCCGTCTTGGTCATATAAAAAAGAAGCACATACAAACACTGAGAAGAACAACCTTTTAAAAGCAAGTGAATATGATTCATTTGATGTATGTGAATCTTGTTTACAAGGAAAAATGACTAAGGCACCTTTTAGTGGCAAATCCGAAACGGCAAAATATTTATTAGGCATCGTACATTCGGATGTATGTGGTAATTTTAATCCAATGACTAGGTACCATGAAAGATACTTATTACCTTTACTGACGACTATAGTTGATATGGTTATGTGTACTTGTTAAGACACAAAGATGAAGCTTTTGAAATGTTCAAAATATTCCAAAATGAAGTAGAAAATCAACTCAACAAGAAAATAAAAATTCTCGGCACCGATAGAGGAGGTGAATACCTAAGTGATGCTTTTAGAGATCATCTTAGAAGTTGTTGTATTGTCTCACAACTATCTCCACCTAGAACGCCAAAACATAATGGTGTGTCTGAGCGGAGAAATCGAACTCTGTTGGATATGGTTCGATCTATGATGGCTACAAGCTCATTGCCTCTATCATTTTGGGGTTTCACTTTGCTCTCTGCAGCCCGTATCTTGAATTTGGCACCAACCAAGAAAGTGGAAACGACACCTTTTGAAATATGGCATGGAAGGGTTCCATCACTTTCATATTTAAAGATATGGGGTTGTGAGGCTTATGTTAAGACTCCCACCTCAAGCAAGCTAGAAAGCCGTTCCACTAAGTGTATCTTCATCGGATATCATAGAGATTCTATGGTATATTATTTCTATGATCCATTGGAACAAAAGGAGTTTGTTGCCACGAAGGCTGAGTTCTTAGAAGCTAAATTCCATACGAAAGGAACTAGTAGTAGAACTGTGGATCTTGAGGAGGATCAAGAACCACAAACCAATACATATTTTGTTGACACTAGCACTCAACATGAGGATGTTGAGAATGATCAAGTCGTTGATCAATATACACAAAACGTTCGCAGGTCTAGTAGAATTAGTAATCCACTTGAAAGATATGGATTTTTCGTAGATGGATGCTATATGGTAGATTCCGATGAACCAACCACCTATCGTGAAGCAATCTCCAATTTGGATTGTGACAAATGGCTTGAAGCCATGAATGTTGAGATACAATCCATGTATGACAACCAAGTATGGGACTTGGTTGAACTACCTCTTAACTCCAAGATAGTTGGAAGTAAGTGGGTTTTTCAAGAAGAAAACTAATGCGGATAGAAACTTGGATACTTATAAAGCTAGACTTGTAGCAAAAGGTTTCACTCAAACTCAAGGGGTTGATTATGATGAGACTTTCTCACCGGTTGCATTGCTAAAGACTATTAGGATATTGTTTGCCATAGCTGCTCATTATGATTATGAGATTTAGCAAATGGATGTCAAAACCGCTAGTCTAAATGGATATCTTGAGGAATATTTCTAGTTGGTTCAGCTTGAAGGTTTTGTCGACTCAAAACATCCTAACAAAGTATGCAAGTTAAAGAAATCAATCTATGGATTGAAACAAGCATCAATGAGTTGGCACTATTTTGATGAAGAGATAATCAAATTTGGGTTATCTAAAACACTAATGAAGCATGTGTATATAAGAAGGCTAGTGGGAGTATCACCACTTTCCTAGTATTGTATGTTGATGACATCCTAATATTTGGAAACGACATTCCAACCATGGAAGGTGTAAAAGCCTGGCTTGGAAACTGTTTCTCCATTAAGGATCTTGGTGAGCCTATGAAAGGGTTATCCTGTTTTTGCTGCTCAGGAGAGTATAGTGACCCATCCTAAGGGGTATCAGCTTGGTTTTTAGGCTCATGGGAATGAGACTGAGGAGACTCAATACTGTTATTGAGGTTAAAAGTGAAGGATAGTGTGACCTCAGACTAAGTGGGAGCCCATGGTTTTATTCTAGTATTTTTTTATTAAAGATAATGAACTTGTTCAATCAGAGTAGATTGAACAAGGGTTTGTTTGGGATGTCTCTGGTATGAGATTTTGATAGGGTGAGAATGTAGATTTGGCATTGCGAGGGTTGTTGTTGGTGTGGGTTCATCACTTGTGGGGTGTACATGGATGTCACCAGGAGTTATGCGCTCAATGATACCTAAAGGAGTGGAGTGTATCTTCTAGTGAAGTTGGTGGACATCCATTTCAGCACTTTGAAGATGGCCGACCTCATGTAAGGAACAAGCAGAACAATTACACAGAAAAGCTTGCTCTGGTCCAACTCATAGTTGATAATTTGCTGAATGAACTAGAAATACATGTAAAATGGCTCCCTTTGAAGGTTTCCCATCAAATTGGTCAGCACAAGTATGGAGTAATTAAAGCGGAGGCCTTTTACTAACCCATGAACTAGGCATCCTAGTTTGTGAATCTAAGGATCGCAATCAGTAATTATCAGCGTTAGTTGATGTCAAGTCAACGTTTGCGGAATCAACGTTGGCTTGGTTTAATTGTTCGAATTCAATTTTAATATTAATAAATATTCAAGAACATGATTGATGAAACACAACTAATGATCTGTTTAAATCAACAGTATTTCATTAAAACAAGTTAATGATTACAAATAACTAATGAATGATATTGAAAATAGTGTTGAATGATCTGACGGCTGCTAGGGTTTGATTGTGTGATGTTTTCTGTTGTGGAATCATCGTATTGTTGTTGCCGTGCTTTAATTTGAAACCTAGGGTCCAAATATATAGACAATGATGTTTCTGTTAAGGAAACACCGGATCTCTTAGGATTTGAATTATTTTTGTTAAGGAATCTCTGGATTTCTTGGGATTCGCATAACTGACTTATTGACTTGTAACACTTATCGTTTGAATACAAGTGTTTGGACTCCGCAGGAGTATTGTCTTCCGTTGTTGATTGTTCTTCCGCAACAATTGTTCTTCCGCAGGAATTTTGTTCTTCTGAAGCAAACTGGTTCTTCCACAGGAATATTCACTTAGAATTCTCACGTCACTCCAGTTGATGGTTTATCCGCAAATGATCTTTGGATGATTGTAGATTGTAAGAAACATATCTACGGAAGAACAAAATGTTCATCCGTAGATGTTTCTTACACTTAGTCAATTTCAGAAAATGACTAAGTATAATGTTTGTACCTGCAAACATACATGAATTAACACACACACACACACACATATATATATATATATGGGTTAACCTATACATTTAATGCATACACAATAATGAATACAACTATTCATTCCAAAATATTAATTCAAGTACTAAGACTATACAAATGGACTAGATCTACTCATCCTAGACCTAACAATACTCCCCCTTAGGCTTAGATACTTGTGATCATTTCATCAAAACTGAAAGCTCCTTCAATCTTGAAACCACTTTCTTGTTGGAATATGATACTGTGTTGTTTTGATCATTGTATTTGTACCTTATCTCCATTTTGCATATCCTTTGGAGTGTCTCAAAAGTCAACCCCAATACATCTTCTTTTGTGGTGAAGGTTTCCACAACACATTGATTGTTAACAGTTTCCACCTCATCTTCTTCTAAGATTCTCAGTTCTGATATATCTTCAATGATGGCTCCCTTCAGCATCCCAGCATTATACCTTCTTCTCTTGGATGCTTTGGCATGCAGCTTATCCACAACTTGAATCATGTGCACATATAGACACAAGTCTTTTGAGTCTTTTCATCAGTTAGATTTGGAAAGAATTTTTCATGAAGGTATGAAGTATAGCTTGGGTGAAGCAATTTGATCTCCACTGGGTCAAAAATTCAAATCTTCTCAGCCTTCTTTCCTTCAGCATTCCACAGTAGCACCAGCTCTTTTGTTTTCTCAACATAACCCTATTCTGTTATAGGAGATGTGTATTGATTTCCCTTGAAGCTTTTGATAGATGCTGCATTTCCAGGGCTGTATCCCACCCTTTTCAACATTTCCTCATCAACAAGTGAAGAGGGCTTTGTTGTTCTTTTGATTCTTTGAATTCTCTTTCTATGATCATCATTATCTCTTTTAGCTTCCTTGAGCATATCATCTATGAATTTTGTCTTCAATTTACCCACCAAAAAAGAGAAATCTATTCCCTTTGAGTGAATAGGATAGTTAGACATTATTAGACTTTGCAGGTCCTTGATATCTTTTTCATGAAGCCTCAGCAATGCTTTTGTATCATAGAAATACTGAATTATTCCAGAGGCTCTTTTGATAATTGCACAATCCCAGTCTGGATCATTCTAGGCCATAATCTTGTTTTCTTCCGAAGAACTGGGAGTTATGATATGATCATATAGCTCTTTGATTTATATTCAGTGATTTCTCTAACAATTGTCCCCAATGGCCACACTCTGCCAAGTATGACTGCTCTTGGTTCTCTATTCAGTTTGTCTTTGCCTTTCTGTTGATCTTTGGATTCAACAATTACAAGATTAGTAGAAAGTTTGCTTTGGTGCTCACAGGTTAGATATGGTGCTTCAGTTTTGAACCTTACTCTTATGTCAAGCTCAACAGACATAACATGTTCCATCATTCTTCTCAGTTCGCTAACATTTCTTCCTTTTAGCTCATGCGCCTTGTAGTTGTGACCCTGTAGCCAACAGACCATATTGTACTTGCTAAGTTTTGTTGTGTCATAGTGGCCAAGTTCTTTCTTGATTTTCTGAATAGTTTAAAAAGTATTGAATGCTTCATAGTCACAACTTGGAAATATAAATATGGCAAGTTCAAACTCTTTCAGTATGTTCTTCATCTCAGCCATATTCATCTCTGACAATGTTTGCCTTGACCTTTTCGGTGACTCTTCAACATTGATTATCTGTTTCTTTGTAGAACCCAAATACTTCCTCTTTCTTGAGTATATAATAAGTTGCTGAGAAGATTCAACAGGTTCCTTTAGTTGGTTTGATTCAAGAGCACATATTTTCATTTTCGGTTGATAATCTCTTCTTCTTTTCTTTTCAACAAAGTTGACTGATCATAGAAAGACTCATTCATTGGATCAATCTTCAGCCTTAGTTTCTCATTTCATTCTTCACTTTCTCTACTAATTCTTTGAGATCATAATCTTGTTGGAGTAGGGCATCAATCACTTCATTATTACACTAGGCATCTTCTCTTAAGCTTTTGATCCTTTCTTTTAGCTATATCAGCACATCATCCTTTTCTGCTATTATCCCTTTCAGTTCTTTAATCCTTTGCTTTTTGTTGTTTGACTTCACTACAAGCTTGTTGTATTCAGCCACCAGATAGCTTTTGCTTACTGGGATGTCCACATCACTGATGTCATCTTCATCATAGACAATCACTTCCTCATACTTACCTTCTTCTTTTTGTTGATTAGCAATTTCATCTTTATGATCTTCAGTATGAGCCACACTTGCTGAACTGGAGCATTGATCTTTTGATTCATCATGCTCATCATGTTGTGGTTGTTGTTGTTGCTGATTGACAATTAATGGAGAAACTGGTTTAGTTTCATTTGAGTGGACAAGAGATTCAATCTTGGAAAATGATAATTTAACAGTACTGGCTTGATAGACAGTGTTTTGACTGGCTGAGGGCAATTGTTGATAGTGAACAAAGTGAGTGGGTGAGATGGGTTGAGGATTTTGACTTGTAGGAGAAGGGGGTTGTGGAGATTGATGTTATTGCTGAATGGGTGATAAAATTGGTGAGTGTGTGGCTTGAATAGAGTTGGTTGAAGAATCCTCCTGTTGATCTTCCCACACAAGCTCTTGGGGAATATTGGCATTAGCATCTATCACATGAGTAAACATGGGCATGTCTTCACCTTCATACTTCCCGGATATTTTATTCAAAATAGATCTACCAAGGTGTGCTTGAACAAACACATCACCATCTATAGCAGTCGCAAGCAGATCAGCATTGATGATCAGTTGTAGAAATCTAGAAAACATGTACATCTTGTTAGCCTTGTTTACATTGATTTGATCACATAAGCGGTTGAAGATGTACTTTGAGTAATTGTAGATTCTTCCCTCAAAGACACCAATAATGTCTGAAGAGATATGCCTTGAAAATCTATCAATTCTAGATTTGCTATTTGAGATGCACTTAAGATAAGTGTGGCAGAGAAATTTGTATGGCTTGCAGAGTCTTCCTTTCTTGATTTCTCCCTTCTCGAAGTCACCATCATACCCTATCAAAAGAAAGACTATCTTTATGTATTTATTATCAAATACATCAGGGTGACCAGCTTCTACATCTTCCAACTCAAGAACCCTTCTTATTGTCTGTTCATCTACTCTCAGTCTTTGATTCTTCACATCAGCCATAATAACTAGATCATCTTCTTCTCTTTGGGTGGAGTTCCAAAAATTAGTTATGTGCAATTGATGAATCACAGGCTCTGGTGATAAGGCATAGAACAGCCTAGATCTTCTTAGATATCAGATAATTTCTTGACACCCTTTGGAGACAAGGTCGTCAGGGTTTAAGAAAGCACACAGGTTGTGCTCTCTCGTAAATCGATTATCCATATGTTCATAAGAATAAAGAAGACTTCGTTAGAATCACATTATTGATATGAGAATACGAATAGTTATGAGATTGTACGAGAATCAAATGGTTCATTATTGAACATTACGACATGTTTTACCTTGAACACAATGATTTGAGAGCAGAAATATATGTTTGTTTGATGTTTTGATTCTGTAATTTTTGAATGTTATCGAAGGGGGAAAATTTATTGAGTGCGTGTTTTTCTAGGTCTGAAAAAGTGAACTGAAAAAGCGAATAATGAGTTTTAAAGTCAAAGAACACCATTTATACTTTCTCAGACACATTAATTTTATTTATTTAACGAAGTGGGACCCTAAAAAATAAGTAGGACCCTCAATAATTTTTCTGTTCTAAGTTCTTCCGTAGATCATCTACGGATTCCATAAATCATCTACGGATGTCTTAATCAACTTCTAATGATGAAGTATAACTTCAATTTTCATAGGTTACCAAACTATGAAATTTAATTATATTTGATCTTTGCTCATCTGTAGTTTAGCAATCTATGGATAGACATTTAAATTTTCCACACACTGTATTTTCTTCTAATGCCTAAGACGGCACTGTAGCATTTGCTGATACTTATAGAACACTTGTGAAGAAAAACTTATTTTGATGTATGGTCCAAGTCCACTTCTTAGAACCATATATTGCTATTGGACCTTATTGACTATGTATTCATGACAATTGTGTGGAAGAAAGCTTAAATAATTTAAAAGAAAACTTCATGTATCTAGTAGCTAAGTTGGTGTTTAGTTTCCAATTCCTTCAAATTATTAATGAAATAGACAAAGCTATTGATTTATAAACTTAACTTCATGAATTCTACTCCCCTTAAATTTGTGATTAATGATGACAATATGCATTTATCATAAATTTCTAAGAAGAATATCATGAGTGTTATTGAACAGTATGATGATGCACAGACATATATACACATATAATAGGATCATACTATAATACTATGCCTCTTCCTGATGAGTTATTTTGTTGAGTTGATACTTGAACATAGTTTTGATTGCAAGTATATTGTCCACTTACATCCATACAAGAGCTAATGTATCAACTAGGCATGTTATTTATCATGTTTTCATATTGATTAGGAAATAATTGTTATGGGCTTCACATTCAATTCATGAAGATTTTCCCCCCTTTGGAAATCAAATCATCACTTTTTTCACACTTAATAACTATGTACTTTAAGTTATAAGTTCTATCTTGAGATGCATTTAACATCTCATGAATTCATAGATATAAAAGCTCTAGATAAATGTACAATTGATCACATAGGATTCTTTTAAGAGCTTAGATATGATCATCATTAGGTCACCAGGTCTTTACTTACGTAAAACAGAGGTGCCTTTAACCCAGGTCTTTGTTTACATAAAATAGAGGGATGATGAGGAGTATGATCTTTTCACCTTTGATAACTGATATACAGTATGGTGATCATACACCTAGGTCTTTGTTTACACAAAACAGAGGGTGTATGTTTTGCAAAGATAGATATTATAAAATGTCAGTACATAGTTTGTTTAGATGAGTGATTTGATCACATCAGAATAAGACTCACTTTGTATCATCAAAATGAAGTTTCTTAGGATTTGGTATTTGAAAAAACACCAACTGATTAACGTGTTAAACCAAACCAAATAGTGCGGAATCCTATTTGATTGGCGATCCAATCAGTGAGAACACACGTAGAAACAATAACGTATTGAATCTAACGTCAAGAATCGATTAGGAACTGATCTACAGCGTTCTATGAACTTGGAGTACTAACTTAGAGGCTTCTAGACGGCTAGCGTACGTCTGGAGTCGAAGTGGATTGAATGCTTACGTTTTTCATGAATTAGGTGGTATTTATAGGTTAGGGTTGCTCATTCGGACGAATGAACCATTAGCATGGTTTAGTCGTGCGTTTGAGCCATGCGGTTGATCCAATCGCCTGACTGAGTGTTCAGTCGTGCGACTGAGCCAATCTCATGTTATAATCATACGACTTATCTAGTCTCCTGGTTCAGTCGTACGACTGAGTCATTCACATGAAGTTGTTCATGCGTATGGTCCATTAGCATGGACCATTCGCATGATAACTTCATGTTATTACATTTGAATGTATTAAATGTCATAATATTATTTATATTAATTCAGTTAACCACAAACCTATATACTCAAGTCAATATGTGTTAAACAACTCATTAATGAAATATTAAACATGATAAACACAACCAAACATTTACATTTCATTAAGTACCCAATATTACATAAGTTTAAGACAACAAAGACATATTACATTAAGATCAGAATCAAGGCACATATGTATCAACAAACTCCCCCTTGGACCTAGATTCATCTATTTTCTTACCTTCTTCATAACCTTCTCGTACTTCTTGTACTTCTCCTCTCTTATGACTCCTGCATGTATCTCAAACGCAAAGCAGAGTCATATCACATTTTGGATTTGGAGGGCTTTTACAATATCTTGTGTGTCATAGAACAGTGGCCACTTGTATAGTGTGTAAACATCTTCAGCTGACAAGTTTTTAAGCCACATTGGGTCAAATACCCTGATAGTATCCATTCTATCTTCTTTGTTCAGAACTATAACCGCATCTCTTGTTCTCCAATCATAGTACCACCACTTAAAGTGTGGAGTGAAGTCCTGTGTCATTTCCCTAAGAGGTATTCTTGACATTGTTTTCGGGGGACTCCACTTCAGCACTATTTTATGCTTTCCAGTTACAGGATCAACTTCAGAATGTCTGATATACCTCGTAGGTTGTTGAGGTTTGAAGTTGACCAACCTGGTGTGGTACTCTTTCTTCAAGGCAACCTCAAACCAGCCTGAGATCTTCCTCGGGTCAGCATATAACAGCTTCAGTTTAGCCAGCTAGTTGAGCTTAAAACCAGGTAGAGACTTTAGATCATGCGGAAATCTAAAGTACTCGATACCTTTCTCTCTCTTCACTGTGTAAAAACCAGGTAGAGACTTCAGCACTATTAAGATCATCAAAATGGATCCATGCGATAATCTTGCTTGACACCATGTGATGTCTCTTCAATTTGTAGAGCTTGGTGTAGACATTAGGTTTAGGAGCAGCGCGTTGGGCTTGGACCTCCTCAAAGCATGCAGCCCATTCAGTCTTTCTGATATCAACATCGGCGTTTGAGGCTTGGGCTTGTTCTTCAACCTTCTCTGACTCTTGCTCCATCTTATCTAATATCTCGAATGTATCACTGACCAGGGGAATCACCCAGAATGGGGACCACATTCCCTCTTTGTCAGCATACTCTGGATAGTGCTCTGTAGTGACGTCCTCGATCTCTATCTCATCAATGTCGTTCACCTCGTCGTCACTAGCTACTTCAACAGTTGGAGCGTCTTTTACAATCTCATCGGGATTGAACTTAAACATCTCAGCAATTTTCTCGTCAGTGAGATTGTGAATTATTTTCCCTTCTTCAGGGGTGTAACTCACTGATCTCCTGACAATCCCTTGCAGATCAAGAATCATGGTTAGTTGAGTCTTGACCTGCTGAAGGGGTGCAACATCGTATTCGTCCCTTTGAAAATGTGGATCTGCTTGATTTAAACATTCAACACAGCAATCATTAGGTAATAATCAAGACACAACCATAATAATCAAGACATAACTATTTACATTACATATAAACATGCATTTTCTTAATTTTATACATGATCCAAATACAAAAGTTTTTAAATAACAATAAA
>BJCM01180519.1:0-11916 GCA_018326385.1 Flaveria bidentis
ACACTGTCTAAGTATCTTTGTAAACATGGATACAGGAGAGGTACTATAGATGGAACTCTCTTCATCAAAGGACAGGGAAATGACATATTGCTAGTTCAAGTGTATGTGGATGACATCATCTTTGGTTCAACTAATCCAAAGGTCTGCAAAGACTTTGAGAAGCTGATGAAAGACAGATTTGAAATGAGTGCCATGGGGGAACTCAATTTCTTTCAGGGAATTCAAGTGAAGCAAGTTGAAGATGGCATCTTCATAAGTCAGTCAAAGTATGTTCAAGACATACTCAAGAGGTTTAATGTGACTGACTATGAGATTGCTAAGACACCCATAGCCAGAAACCACTCCCTTGGACTTGACCTTGATGGGGAGTGTGTAGATGAGCACTTATACAGGGCTATGATTGGGTCTCTTATGTATCTTACTACTAGCAGACCTGATATCATGTTTGCTACATGCATCAGTGCAAGATATCAAGCCAACCCTAAGATGTCTCACCTCGTCACTGTCAAGAGGATTCTAAGATACCTCAAAGGTGCTTCAACACTTGGTTTATGGTACCCTAAGAATCTTGACTTTAATCTGTATGCCTATACAGATAGTGATTATGGTGGTTGCAACATGACTGCAAAGTCTACATCTGGGGGATGTCTGTTTCTTGGTGGAAGGGTTGTCTTATGGCAATGCAAGAAACAATCATGTGTCTCTGCATCAACTACTAAAGCTGAATACATTGCTGCTGCAAGATGCTGTGCTCAAGTGCTTTGGATTCAGAATCAGATGCTGGACTATGGGTTAAACTTCAAGGACTCCCATTCACATAGACAACAATAGTGCTATCTCAATCACAAAGAATCCTGTCCAACACTCAAGGACAAAGCATATCAATATAAGGTATCATTTAATAAGAGATACCTATAAAAAGGGATTAATTAAACTAGTCTAAGTTCACACAGATGAACAATATGCTGATCTGTTTACAAAGGCTTTTGATGAACAAAGATTTAAATATCTAATATCAGCTATTGGGATGATCAACTTTGAGTAGGTTTTTCTTAAAACTAATTCTTATTATTTCTTAAAATATGTGTGTCCTTAGATGAAACTTTGAGTTGGGATGATCAACTTTCATAAGCTCATGTTTTCTTTGGATGAAAATTTCTTTTTGAAGACTTTCCTTAGATTTTTGAAAATTTCTGATACTTCGGAAGTTATTCTTTTAACTTCGGAAGCAAATCATGCCTTCGAAATAAATAACTGTCTAAGATTTTTACCTTTGCAAGAGTTTTCAGATCTATCTTCCGAAGCTTAAATATTTGTCTGAGACACTTACTTATTTTTAAGGACCATTTACTTCCAAAGCAAAATTAACTCCCAGAAGCTTTGTTGTTTTATATATAAAGCAATCAAGTTTTAGTTTCTCTTCCGAAGCAAATTTTTAAAAATTCTCAGAAAAATTTTCCGAAGTCATTTTAACTTCAGAAGCTTTTTAATTAAAACTTCCAAAAATAATTTAACTTTCGGAAGCTTTTTGACTTCCAAGAAAACTACTTTTTGAGCAAAAGTAAACTACTTTTTTAGAGGTGGAACCAACATCCGGATTTCAAAGTTTATCCTCTTTCATTAAACTTTATCTGAAATCCCTCTCACATATAAACCCAATTCTTTCCCCCTCTTTCTATCATTTGTTCTTCCTCCAAACCTAAAACCCCAAATTTCTCTCTGAAATTTCTTTCTTCTTTCTTTCTTCATCTTTAAGCTATCTCAAAATGGCCAACCTTGCTCACAGAAATGATCCCAACTTTACCATGTAGCTACACATACAACATAATCAGGTTGCTCTATTAAGCTCTAAGAAAGATCCTCATTTCTCAGAGGTTTGTTGATTCTTAGCTTTGTCTAACTACTTCACCTCCCTAACCATTGATCCTCCACTCTATGAGGATCATCTGCTAGAATTTTCGAAAACCTGCCAAGAGGTTGTTATGGATGGGGAGAAGGCACTGTCTGCCACAGTGCAGGGGAGAATAGTCTTCATCACTCAGGTCATCATCAACATGCATCTTCAGCTGGATGATGAAGAAGGTGAGGTTTTCTTCCCAAAGGAAGTTGTTAATCATTCCTTTGTGTAGATGGGATATGAGGGAGATTTCTCTGTAAAGACCTTTAGGAAAGGAAGATCTCATCCCAATAGAGATTCCTACTCCATGTGGTTATCCATAACTTATCAAACAAGCATGGTGATTGGGACCAGATTCCTGAGGATCTTTCCTTCATCATCAATGAAATAATTCAGGGGGTCAAGTTCAGGTATTCTCAGTTTGTTTATACCAATTTACTTGCTAACTTAGACTCCTTAGAATATTACATGTTTTCTAGATATGTCCAGTACATTCTTAACTGTGAACTGGGCTCACAGTTAAGGGAAACAGGTAACATTCTTAAATTTGGACAGATGAAGCCCGATATCTTTAAAATTCCGAGGAAGCCAACTGTTAGCTTCTCTGGGGTAGAAATAGCCCTAGTCCCAAAAATGTTTGAGCTCATTGCTCAAGGTGACAACCTAGCAGCACAAGCTAGTGTTGAACCCACACCTGCTACTTTCTAACCACCCACATAGCCTAAAATCACCCTCACTTACAAAAGAAAATCCAAACGAACCCCTGCTCAGACTATTCAGTCTGTGGAGGCCCCCATATACTTACCCACACAAAAGAAAGTGGACACTGGAGCTCCTACTTCTCCTGAGGAGCAGACCACTCCCATCTCTTCAAGAATTAGTGCTGAGGTTCCTCATGCTCAGCCTGATGAGCTCATTGCCCAAACTACCTTAAGCCATCACTCTGAGTCTCAACACTCTAGTGATCAACCTTCAGGGGACAGTTACCATCCCTAGCCTATAGATCTCAACCAACCAATTCCCAAACTTGACTTCTATACTAATGAAGATCTAGGTTTCAGTGAGAATAATGAGTCTCTCTTCTTTACCCTTACTCAAAGAGAGATGAATGCTCCTAAGTCTCCTACATCTAACCCACATCAGTCACCCATAACTGAGGTGGACACTTCTGAACCTGTTCAGGATGTCCATATGGAAGAGGCTCTCACTTCTGAAAGTGATTACATCATTAAGACCTCAACCATGGCATCTCAGCCCACTAACATCTCAACTGAGATTGCCAGTGAGTAGAGGAAAACCAGCAGCCAAGAACCTCAAGCTGGTGGTGAGAGAGAGGACTTTGGTCCAATCATATCATCCCATAATGAGTCTTCTTATGAAGATGAGGGGAGTCTAAGACTAATGGTGCACAAACTGTCTAAAACATGCACTTATTTAGTCTCAAAGATCAGTCACCTTGAATCTTAGGTGACTACCTTTCACAACAGGATCAATGATCAGTAACTTGAGATTTCATATCTTAAGGAAAAACTAGCTGGGAGACCCTTAAGAAGAACTCAACCAGTAACACATGAACCTGTGGATGTGATTGACCTATCTTCCAGCTCACCTATGCAAGTGGGTGATGCTACCAAAAAAGGGGAGAAAGTCATCATAACTACAGAACCTGGGAGTCCTTAAGAGAGAGTGGACATTGAGGACTCACCATCCTCATTTGCAATTGTGCATTCTCAGCAACCTCCTCAAATTTACATTGATGTGGACTACACAGACTCCTTTATACAGTGTCTGTTTGAGGAAGGGATACCCAGGGCTATGTCATCTTCACCATCTTCCAATCACATCATTGGGTGGAGGTATGACAACATCAGGAAAGCTCTAATCATCATAAGTGTTCAAGGACGGTAAGAAGTCTTCAATTTTCGGACTTTGAACTACTATGAAGGTCTAGATTTAGTCAACATGCCACTTGTCAACCCAAGCAAATCAAGACAAGCTGACAGACTGGCTCAAAGAATGAAAGACAGGATCACTGCAGAGTTCAGCTTAACAAGGAGACTAAGGCAATCAGGCAATGCCATCGGTCAACTAGATATTGAGATAGACCCTAAGATTAGTTTCATAGGGGAAACCTTGACTGATGGCCTAGTGGCAGAATCTATGACCCCTGTCTCATCATCATCAACTGGTGCAGAGATCCACATTCCTTCTGAGACACCTGTTGGTGAAGGTGCTTCTCAACCTCTCTCTGGCTAGAGCTCAGATGTTGCAACAAGCAATGAAGGCCAAATCTCTTTCCACCCTGAGTCACAAAGGTCTGTGAGTGACAATAGGAAAAGAAAGATGACATCTGAGGAGATTGAGGAGGAGGAGAGAGTGAGGAAAAGGAGGCTGAGGGGAGAAAGTTCCTTTGTTGAGTCCTCAAGACTCATGGAGTCTGCTATCAAGATTGCCCCAGACTAGATACTCAGAATGATGAGTTGAGGGCAGTCAAGATAAATTATCTGCAGACAAGGAACTATGACATAGACAGTGTCATTTCTCTTCCCTTAGATGAGTTGAATGAACTGGTAGACCTAGAAAGGTCTAGGGAGAAGAAGGAGGCAGAAGATGCAGAGCTTCTAGTACAAGTCAAAGAAGAAAGAAGAAGAAAAAGACTGTACAAAGATATGCCTACCCTCTCCCCAGTTAAAGAAAGTCCTGCATAAGAGGATGTGGTTCAAAAAGAACCTCAGGTAGACAAAGAAGAAAATAGGATCAAGATAATCAACTACCTGAGTGCCACAGGCGTCTATCAAGCAGAGGCACTTCTTCCTTTGTCCTATGACTATATTAAGTTTGAGTACTTAAAACAACTTGAACTTGAGATAGTCAAAGACAGAAAGAAAACTAAGAAGAAGCTAAGGGAAGAAGCTACAAAATCAAGAGCTATCATCCAAAAGAGCATGAAGAAGTCTGCTGACAGGCAGAGGATGATGAGCTTCTTGAAGCTATATGGATTCTCCGGAAGGAGACTTGGCCCCATGTCTCTATCCACTATGGATGAGCATATTAGGGTGATCAAGAAGAAGATCAAAAGTGGAGAGCTCATTGACTTGCACTCCACTCCAAGTTAGGCTCCACCTAAAGTGGAGGTTAAGGTTGAACAGCCAGAGACAACACAACCTAGATCTCCTGCTGATACTCAGCAAGCTTCATCTTCTGATCCACAACAAGGTCAACCTCCCTCTCCTTCTTAGCCTGAGAGAGAGGAAGTCCCAACTACGAAAGACAACATAGATCAATCTGGTACTGCAGGCTAGTCTTCTCAGTTAAAACCTGCAAAGCAAAAGAAGAGGATGGCTTCTAAACCAAAGCCAAAGAAGAAGAAGACTGCACCCTCTTCTAAACCCCAGGATGAGTCAGAACATCCTGAGGCTGTGCATCCAAAGGATGCTACATAAACTCCAATTCAAATAGCTCCTCTAGCCTTAGGAAGACCCATCTTGTCTTGGACATACACCATAAATCCAGAAAGATGGCATGTCATTAGAGCTCAAGGCATTGAAGACATTTACACATGGCAAGATATGTTTCAGTTGCCTCTGCATGACCTCTTTGATACGAGAAGACATTTTGACAGTCTGAAGGATCCTGATCACCTTATGAAGAAAGGAATGGTGATCATCCTAATAAGGACTATTGATATCTAAAGTCTACTAAGTGTTTTGGTAGCATTAGCCTAGGGGGAGTTTGTAGAGATTAATGAAGAGGCAGATGCAACCTAAACATCCAAAGTCTCTCCTGCATGCTGCACAAGTACTATGTAGAAGAATACTTAGGAAGTTTCACCCATGCAACAGAAATATTCTAAGTGTGAAATCTTCCGAAGCCAAGAACAATATCTTCCGAAGCCAAATATAAAGTCTTCCGAAGCCTCAGAGACAGAGTCTTCCGAAGCTTCAACTCATGAAGATAGATTTCTTTCGAAGACTTTTGATACATGCTTTATCTAATGTACTTTTCCATAAAGCTGGACACCTTTCTACTGCATCTCTGTAAGTTCACCAACTTACATGAGTTGGTGAAAAGGTCCATGCTTTTGGTAACTGTACATTGAGGTCTTGAGTCTGTAACTTTCTACTTCATGTACTTTATCCTTTTTGTAATAGATAAGGATGTGAGCTATGGCATGTCATAGTCACAAGTCAAAAGGCAATCTATCTTTTGACTCTACAATTGATTTTGTTTATGTCTAGTCAATTGTATCCAGTTGGCTTTCAAAGTATAGCCGGCTGAAGGATGTAGTATAAGTATCTCATGAACTTGTATCTTTCTATTATGCTTTGTAACACTTGTAATAGAATATAGAGAAAGCAATATACTGCATTCTTGAAAACCATATACTTGTGTTCTTTGTTTTCTGTCTCTTGCATTACTTGTGTTCTTACTTGTGTTCTTTGATTAAAGTTTAGTTAATCTTCTCTTTGATTAAAGTTTAGTTATACTTGTCTTCTCTTTGTGTTGTAAAAACATTCACACATGCCTTTCCAGCCCAAAAATCAATTAAAACATGTAAAAAGGGGCCTCTAGAACTCACCTTAGCAGGCTTTGGGTATGACTTCCTTCAAACCCTTTTTCAATTGAATTCAAACACCTAAAACCCACCAAAACACATAACCAACCACACACAAACACACATAAGCATATAACCGAGGCATAGGCCAGCCAAGAAAAACCCAAAACAAAGAATTCTTACCTTGAATCCAGTTTCCTTCTTGATCTTCTTCAAAACCCGAATGCTTCTATGCTTTCTCTCTCTAAATCTGGTTCATAAGGTGTTGTGTAAACAACACGAGCGGCCATACCACCTTTTACACTCACTTTTGAAACTTTTTGTCCTTTTGACACATTTAACCCCTCACCTTGGGTTAAATTGTGTTTCCTTCTTTTATTTGCTTTTATTTTTTTCTCGTTTTAAAATATCCGGGTGTTACAAGTGCACCCCCTTATATAGTTTTCATCCTCAAAAGTTATTCCTCAAACAAATGTGGGTAATGCTGTCTCATCTTTTCTTCATTCTCCCACGTAGACTTAGATCCCTTCCTGTGCTTCCATTGTACACGCACAAGTGGAACCACTTTATTCTCTAACCGTTTCTCTTTGCGATCAATGATTGCCACTGTTTGCTGCACATAATTGAGCCTTTCATCAACTTTGATATCTTCCAGTGGTACAACCATATCCTTGTCTGCTAAACACTTCCGCAGATGAGACAAATGGAATGTTAGGTGAATTCCACTTAACTCATCGGGTAGTTCCATCCTATAGGCCACCTCTCCTACTCACGCAATTATTTGAAAAGGTCCTATGTACCTTGGGCTCAACTTGCCCTGCTTTCTGAACCAAATGATAAGTTTCTAAGGTGAGATTTTCAAAATGACCTTGTCACCCACCTAGAACTCAATCGGTCTTCTCCTCTTGTCGGCATACGACTTCTGCCTATCTTTGGCTGCCTTCATGAAGGCTTTGATCTTTTTGAGCTTCTCAGTCGTAGCCTCGATCACCTTAATACTCCCCAACTCCTTCTGACCGATATCATAACAACAAATGGGTGTTCTATATCTCCTACCGTGTAGCATCTCATAAGGGGGCATACCAATACTAGCATGATAACTATCATTGTGTGAGAACTCAGCTAATGGTAAGTGGTCATCCCAACTTCCTCCAAAGTCAATGACGCATCCCCGAAGCATATCTTCTAGCGTTTGTATCATCATTTCTGATTGACCATCCGTCTAAGGATGATAAGTCATGCTAATGTGTAACCTTGTCCACATCGCATCATGGAAGTTCTTCCAAAATATAGGTGTAAACCGAGTGTCACGATCAGAAACAATAGACACCGACACACCATAACGAGTCACAATCTCTTTTATGAATACATCTTTGTAGCACCGGGATGAATAGAGTATCGAGTATTATGAGCTACATTCTTTATCTTCCTACGTAAATCTCCATAATGAGGAATCCACATTCTTCCAATTCGGGTTCTAACACCATGAGTGTTTTCATCCAACTCAGTGATCATACCTCTCATTCTTTTAGAGTTAAGATGGACTTTCTTCAAAAACTTTTACTCATCCGCATTTGTTCATTTGCATTAACTTTTACACATCCGCATTTCCTTACTCATCCGCATTGACTTGCTCATCCGCATTTCCTTACTCATCCGCATTTCCTTACTCATCCGCATTGACTTACTCATCCTCATTGACTTTCTCATCCGCATTTCCTTACTCATCTACATTGACTTACTCATCCGCATTCACTTTCTCATCCGCATTGACTTTCTCATCCGCATTTCCTTACTCATCCGCATTGACTTACGCATCCGCATTGACTTTCTCATCCGCATTGACATACTCATCCGCATTGACTTTCTCATCCGCATTGACTTTCTCATCCGCATTGACTTTTACTCATCCGTATTTGTCAATGCTCATCCTCATTTGTAAAACTTAAGCAGTTATTCTAAAACTTAGGCGTATAAGCTATTGTTTGGGCGCATGAGCAGCCTAGGGCACACTTAACATCATAATTCGGTCTCCAAACACCATCTATCATGTTCTAAGCTTAAATAATGCATTCTAAGCCTTAGAAACACAACCATAATATCATCAAACATGAACATAGTCCAAAATCACACCATACCCGCAACATACACACATTCATACACACGGGTATGAAACCCTAGTTTTATAAAAAGTTCATACATGCATTTCCAGCCCCAAAATCAGTTAAAACATGTAAAAGAAGGGTTTTATGACTCACCTTAGCAGCCTCTTCGGGTAAGACTTCCTTCAAAACCCGATTGCTACAAGTCCTCACCTAGAAACCCACTAAAAACACACAACCGAACACACACTACATACATAAGCACACAACCAAGGATGAAACCAGTCAAGAACATCATAAACACACGAATTCTTACCTTGAATTCGAACCTTTCCTTCTTGTTCTTCAAAGAACAGAAACTTTCTGCTTCTCTTTCTTCCTTTCCTCAAAAACCCAAAGGATACAAGGTGTGTAGGAGGTGATGGGCGGCCATCACCTTTTACTCACCAACTTTTCCAACTTTTGTCCTTTTTACACTTTTCTTTCTTATTCTTCACTTTATTCTTTCTTTCTTTGACTCTAAATAACTGGGTGTTACAAGAAATATCTTCTCAATGTACTCATGTTGAAAGACATCTGGATGACCTATTTCTTGATCTTCCAACTCTAGTACCATTCTGATTGTCTTTTCATTAATTTTAAGTGCTCATTCTTTACATCTGCCATAATGACCTTTGATTCTCCATCCTCCACTATATGTGTAGAATTCCAGAAATCGATTATGAGTGCTTGATGAATCACAGGTTGTGCTCTTAAAGCATAGAAGATCCTGGATCGCCACATATATTTGATAATGTCTCGACACCCTTCCGATACAGGGTCATTAGCGTCGAGAAATGCACACACATTTTGCTCTTTTGCAAATCTATTAGTCATCTATTCAGGAGAGATTAAGAAGAACATATTAGAATCAACACTACAGACATATGAATACAAACCATTTTAATGATAACCAAGAATCAATCAGTTCATTATTGATGATTATAACATGTTTTACCTTCAAAACAATGATCTGAAATCAAGAATATGTGTTTGTTTGAGGTTTTGATTTGGTAATTTTGAATATTTGTGAATGGGGGAAAAGGTTTGTTAAGTGCGCTTTTCTAGGTCTAAAAAGTGCTATGAAAAAAGTGAATAATGAACGGTTAAGTCAAAAACATCATTTATGTTGATACATGTGTACCTTGATTTTGATCTTAATGTAATATGTCTTTATTGTCTTACACTTATGTAATATTGGGTACTTAATGAAATGAGAATATTTGATTGTGACTTAAAATGTTTAATATTTCATTAATGAGTTGTTTAACGCATATTGACTGGATTATATAGGTTTGTGGTTGATTGATTTAATATAAATAATATTATGACATTTAATACATTTAAACTTAATAACATGAAGTTATCATGCGAATGGCCCATGCTAATGGAACATACGCATGAACAACATCATGCGAATGACTCAGTCGTATGATTGTCACGTAAGATTGGCTCAGTCGCACGACTGAACACTTAGTCGGGCGAATGGACCAACCATATGACTCAATCGCACGACTGAACCATGTTAATGGTTCAGTCGCCCGAATGAACAACCCTAACCTATAAATACCACCTAATTTGTGGAAAACATAATAATTCAATCCACTTCGACTCCAGACGTACCCTAGCCGTCCAGAAGCCTCTAAGTTCGTACTCCAAGTTCATAGAACGGAGTAGATCGATTCCTAATCGATTCTTGACGTTAGATTCAATACGTTATTGTTTCTACATGCGTTCTCACTAATTGAATCGCCTATCAAATTGGATTCCACACTATTTGGTTTGGTTTAACACGCTAATCAGTTGGTGTTTTGTTCAAATACCATGTTCTAACAAGTGGTATCAGAGCCATGGCTCTGGATTACGTGTTGATTCAACAGTTTTGATACAAAAAAATTGTGTTTTTGCATCAAAAACGCAATCCTTTTGTGTCTAACGGAGTCTTAGACGTTTCCTAATCTAAAAGTTTAGTTTTTTCGGCATACAACTATTAGGGTTTGATAAAATTCGAGTTCTTACGGACAAAACAAGTTAAACCTACGAATTATCAAACTTCAGCAAGTTCAGTCGCAAGATTAGACCAATCGCACGACTGAGTTCATTCGGATTCTCCAACCACACGATTGGAGTCATTCGTCCCTTCATTCGTACGACTGAGAACTTCATTTGGATTGTACAATCGCATTAGTTCATTCGGACGACTGACTCATCCGCATTTGTTCAGTCGCACGATTGACTCGTCCGCATTTTTTCAGTCGCACAATTGACTCATCCGCATTTGTTCAGTCGCACGATTGACTCGTCCGCATTTGTTCAGTCGCACGATTGAACCAACCGCATATGTTCAATCGCACGAATAAGCCCAATCGCATAACTCCATTCGCATACATTAGCAGTTTGTTGAAAAGTAAAGTTAAGTGAAATGGAGGACCAAGTTTCAACATACACAGCAAGTAGATATACACGTATTCAGAATCTACTGTTGTTGGAGAACAAAGTGGGTATTCACAATAAACTCCCAAAACTTATTACGTTAGACGACTGCCCACAATGGAAGAAACGTTTCGAAATCTACTTAAATGGTGTAGATACAAATTTTTAAGAGGCCATCGAGTCAGGTTATAGCATGCCAGTAGGAGCTGACGGAGTCAAACTTACTCTAAGTGGCATGTCGGATGCTCAAAAGGTAAAACACAATGCTGAGAAGAAAGTCTACGCTTTGCTTACTCAGTCTATTCCGTAGGATATTTTTCATTAGTATTCGGAGTATACTTAAGCAAAGAAACTTGGGATACGTTGGAGAAGAGGTATGACGGAAATACCTCTCTGAAGGCCATCAAGGCTAAAGCCTTGAAGAAGGAGTTTGACAACTTCTCTTCTATGGGAAAAGAAGGCCTTGATGATGTGATCGATAGATTCTACCACTTGATGAGTGAGATGCACACTCATGGAATGATTACATCGATGGACGATAAGGTATCCAACTTTGCTCATGGATTACCAGAAAAATGGGCTTCGTTTGTCTCAAATCTCAGACAGAATGGAATGCTCTCGAGGTTAGATATAAATGACTTCATTCTGAAACTGAGAAAAGAGGAACTTAGGATGAAGTATCGAGTCCAAAAGGCTAACTACGATCAGAATCCTACACTCTACAGCTACTCCTTCGGTCAAGACATCTGGAGCACTATTGCAAACCGCCTTCATCTCAAGCGCAGCAGTTCCAGCACAACCCTCAACTTCAGGATCCGAAACGTCAGGGTCGTCTAGCACCCAATATATGATACCTGAAGCTAATGCAGCAAAACTAAAAACCGACAACT
>BJCM01180534.1:0-24193 GCA_018326385.1 Flaveria bidentis
AAGCTATATGGATTCTCCAGAAGGAGACTTGGCCCCATGTCTCTATCCACTATGGATGAGCATATTAGGGTGATCAAGCAGAAGATCAAAAGTGGAGAGCTCATGGACTTACACTCCACTCCAAGTCAAGCTCCACCTAAAGTGGAGGTTAAGGTTGAACAACCAGAGACAACACAACCTGGACCTCCTACTGATACTCAGCAAGCTTCATCTTCTGATCCACAGCAGGGTCAACCTCCCTCTCCTTCTGAGCCTGAGAGAGAGGAAGTCCCAATTGAGAAAGACAATAGAGATCAATCTGGTACTGCAGGCTAGTCTTCTTAGTTAAAACCTGCAAAGAGAAAAAAGAGGATGGCTTCTAAACCAAAGCCAAAGAAGAAGAAGACTGCACCCTCTAATAAACCCTAGAATGAGTCAGAACATCCTAAGGATGTGCAGCCAGAGGATGCTACATCAAGTCCTATTCAAACAGCTCCTCTAGCATCAGGAAGACCCATCTTGTCTTGGACATACACCACAAATCCAGAAAAGATGGCATGTCATTAGAGATCAAGACACTGAAGACATTTACACACGGCAAGATATGTTTCAGTTGCCTCTACATGACCTCTTTGATATGAGAAGACATTTTGACAGTCTGAAGGATCCTGATCACCTCATGAAGAAAGGAATGGTGATCATCCTAATAAGGACTATTGATATCTGAAGTCTACTAAGTGTTTTGGTAGCATCAGCCTAGGGGGAGTTTGTAAATATTAATGAAGAGGCTGATGCAACCTAAACATCCAAAGTCTCTCATGCATGCTACACAAGTACTATGAAGAAGAATGCTTAGGAAGTTTCACACATGCAACAAAAATATTCTAAGTGTGAAATCTTCCGAAGCCAAGACCAATATCTTCCGAAGCCAAATATGAAGTCTTCCGAAGCTTCAGAGACAAAGTCTTCCGAAGCTTCAACTCATGAAGACAGATTTCTTCCAAAGACTTTTGACATATGCTTATCTGATGTACTTTTCCATAAAGCTGGACACCTTTCTGTTGTATCTCTGTAAGGTCACCAACTTACATCAGTTGGTGAAAAGGTCCATGCTTTTGGTAACTATACATTGAGGTCTTGAGTCTATAAACTTACTACTTCATGTACTTTATCCTTTTTGTAATAGATAAGGATGTGAACTATGGCATGTCATAGTCACTAGTCAAAAGGCAATCTACCTTTTGACTCTACAATTGATTTTGTTTGTGTCTAGTCAATTGTATCCAGTTGGCTTTCAAAGTATAGCCGGCTGTAGGATGTAGTATAAGTATCTCATGTTCTTGGATCTTTCTAATATGCTTTGTAACACTTGTAATAGAACATAGAGAAAGCAATATACTGCATTCTTGAAAACCATTTACTTGTGTTCTGTCTCTTACATTACCTGTGTTCTTAGTATCTTATTGTGGTTAATCCAGTTTACTGTTTGATTAAGTTTGGTTAATCTTCTCTCTTTGTGTTGTGTTGTAATCAACCCCCTTCACTGATCCTGTAGTTGTCTTAGGAATATCACATTCCTTCACCCTCAGCTGATGATAACTAGATCGGTGATCTATCCTCAAGAACCAACTAGCACCTTGGAGCTGATCAAACAAGCCATTAATCCTCGATAATGGATACAGATTCTTCACCGTCAACTTGTTCAACTCATGGTAGTCAATGTGCATCCTCATGCTACCGTCCTTCTTCTTCACAAACAAGATTGGAGCACCCCATGAAGAGATACTCGGTCAAATAAACCCCTTATCAAGCAACTCTTGCAGTTGAGTCATCAAATCTTTCATTTCGGAGGGAGCTAAACAATACGGCGCCTTAGCAACAGGTTGTGCACAAGGTATCAAATCGATCTGCAACTCAATCTCATGGTCAGGTGGCACACCAGATAGATCCTCCAGAAATACATCTGGAAAGTCTCACACAACTAACACATCTGACAATTACGGTATTGTTGCATCTCCATCTTTCACATAGGCCAGATATGCACCACATCCATTCCTCATACATTTCTCTACCACTACCATCAAAATTACTTTCGGGACCGTGCAAACTCTATCGCCATAAATCGTAAACAAACTCCTATCGGGTGTAGCCAATCGAATCATCTTCTTGCAACATATGATATTGGCCTCATAGGTTGCTAACCAATCCATCCCTAGGACTACATCAAATCCTCCTAAGGGCATCATGAACAACCTAGCAGAGAACTTATGGCCTTCCAATTCCATAAGGAAATCCTCTACCACATCAAAATGTCTAGTAGACGCACCAATGACATTTTCTACATCAAAGGGCTCATCAATTTTTCTACTCCTAATGGCCAACTTATCATAGAAGGCAGCATAAATAAAACTTTGACTAGCACCAATATCAAAAAGCACAGATGCACAGGTTTGTTTTACTAGTAATGTACCTGACACAATGTCAGTATCCACCCTAACCTCTTCCGGATTCATAGTGAATGCCCTGGCTTTAGCCCTGTGCCCCTCCTTCTCCTTCTTGATTTCCTTTTGTGCCTCAGAGTTCTCGGCTGTCGGCTTCCTACAATCCCTGCTCATATGACGTGTTTCTCCATAGTTATAGCACCTCATCACCTTACAATCCCTTGCCATATGCATTGCCTTCCCGCACTTGAAACAACTATTCGATCCCCACTTGCATTCTCCCACATACTCCTTCCCGCACTTACCACACATCCTCAACCCTGTACTTGTCGTCACCACCTTCCGCTCATCCATTTTTGCCTTTTTGCCCTTGGGGGTGAAACCACCACTTCCAAAGTGTTTCCTGTTCCAGTTTCTGTTGCCACTGCCTTTCTTACTCGCTTCCACCACCATCACCTCCTCTCTCTCATCATATAGTCTTTCCGCCAAATCAACCACCGACCTAAACGTACTAGGTCGAGCGGTAATCAAGTGTCTACGAATATCCACCGACCGACCTTGGATGTACCTCTTTATCTTTCGTGACACTAGTGTCACCTGGTCTGGCACCAGCCTCGTCATCTCATTTAACTTGGTTATTATTACTGGTGTGTCATGGTTCCCACCTCCAATTGTAGGAACTCTCTATCTTAATCTTATCCAACTCCTTGTGAGGAAAAAACTCCTCAATCACCAACTTCTTCAGTTCACTTTACCTCATCTTTCCAATCGCCCTGCTACCCTCGACCTAGTCAATGTTGTCCCACCAGCACAAGGTCGAGTCCAAAAATAAGTGAGCAGCAAACTTCACCTTTTGGTCCTCCCTACACTCATTGATACTAACACATCCTCCATTACCCTCACCCAATGGTGAGCGGCCGCAACATCCGCATTCCCATCAAAAGTCGAGGGCTTGCATCTCTAGAATGCCCCATAGTTGCATCCTCTTGCAGTTTCCTACACAGCCTCCTCCTCCTCATCATCACAAGAAACAACCGTCTCAGTCTTAGGTTGTTCTTGCTCTCCTCCCTCTTTGTTAGCTCTTCAGGCAGTCTTCTTCTTCTCCTTTCTTTCATCCTCCCTCACGCTCTAATCACCTAAGTCACAACAGATGGCAGAATTTTCTGCATGACTTGATGAAGCTCCTCAACAACAACCTCCTTCATTGAGGCCATTCCCTTAGATTAGCATTCTCATCCCCACTCTCCTAATTATGGGGTTCGGGCTCCTCAAAAGCAATCTTACTAGTCTTGGCTCTGCTTCTAGTGACATGTGGCCCAGCATCACGTCCACCATGACTTCCACCTTGAGAAACTTTCAAAGACCTACCACTAGCCATCTTCTAAATACTAAAAGATTCAAACATCAACATGATCATTCAAGGTAATAGCTCAGAGCATGTCATGTATAGTAAGTCCCTAATTATAGTGGTCAATTATAATTAGCCATATACTTTACTCTTCACTCACCAAGCATTTCCTATCCTAACAATAACAATATTCAAATCTACAAAGAGCACATAACCCATATAGCACGTGCACATAATTCCGTTTACATTACACTTCATAAAATGTTTACATAAACATTTATATGTGGGCATGTAGCTACTAGGGCTGGCACCTACCCTTTTCCCTTTCTTGTCCCATTTTCAGTTTAAGTTTTAGGTTTCTTTAAAAATATTTTACCCTAGTTCTTTTAAACTTTGGCTCTAATACCAACTTGTAAGGCCACGTTTCCGGTACGCTTACAAGTTGGACATGCATAATACAAACCACTAAAATTTAAACATTTTACAGTGAACATACCTATCTTTTCATTAATAATAAAAATTGTGTCAAATAATCACATCATTTGTTAACATTCCAAAAACGGTATTAACAAAATATCGTTCACAAAATGTGGATGCCAAACTTAAATCATTCCGAGTAGCTTATGCATCCATGTCTGCACCTCCTCAGCATCAACAATTACCGGCCAACTATTATGCATACAAAAGTCAGCGACGTTGAGTGAGTTCTAGTTTTATTAAAAATTCTTTACATTCATTTAAAACTTTTCCTTTACTTTCGCACATGATCATACATCATACATACACATAGATAATAATTATTATTATCTTTCATCATCATTTATTTCATACGTATCGCACGTTTCGTACTTTCATTTTATCTTTCACTTTCATCTAGACCAATGTAATACGCTATACCCCAAACATTATGCACGAAGCTGGTACTGGGCCGAAGTCTATAAATAGACCCTTAACATTGTGCATGAAGCTGACTCTATTACTGGGGCAAGCGACAAAGGTCCCGTTTCGTTTGGTCAATCACAAGGATTAGACCCCTGTATGCATCCTCATGGTTTAGTTAAATCGCACACAGATGAGCTAACAACCCCTCAATGAGTTGTGAACCTCCTTTTGTTTTGCTTGCAAGACTTTCATTTATATTTTATGTTCCACTTTTCGTTATCATTATCTTTCACTTTCATTACATAATACTTTACTTTTAATCATACATATCATACCAAGTAAGTCATTACGTAAAACATAATCATTGAAAATGGTTACAACATAAGATAACAAATACATACATTGGCATAACGCGCGAAAACTTTACAAAATACATAAAAAAACATCTTGTTGCGAGAACTACCTATTGTGCGAGAACCGTACAACATTCAAAATCATAGAACTTATCACTATCGCTCAAAAAGATGCCTACTACGCGAGAACTACCTATCGCACGATAACTACCAGATTCGAATTTCGAACCGTGCACTAAAGTGCTCGCCCGAAAATTACGGGCTTCCTTTATAGAAGTAACTTATCATGCCTAAAGTTGTTCTAACATGCCTAAAGCCCATAAACAACTTCATCATGTAGAAAACGTGAAGTTTGGTGTGCCTAATAGCCCAAAAAACTTAAAACTTGCATAAAAAGGGGACTAGAAACTCACTTTTTGAAGTTCTAGCATAAAGACAACCATCCTGAAGCCATAGCCACACAAAATATACACAACCACATGTTATATCCATCAATAACCCATTCTTAGTACATAACATGAGTTACTACACGAGTTACGTACCTCAAACACTTTTCTTCACATTCTCTCTCTAAACAACCGCTTTCTCTCTCTAGCAGCAACACTTTTCGCGTGAGTTATGATTTAGGCATGGGTGTTCTTCAGATTTTATACCCAGATCAAAATTTATGCCTAGGGTTCTCGTGCAAGAAGTGCTTTTCGCGCGAAAACTTATTCTGTCTTCTTTTCCTTAAATTTTAGGGCGTTACACTAAGGTTCAAGGTAAGAGTAAAATTTGGATGATAATTGATAGACTTAGCAAGAATGATCATTCTATTCCAACTACTCTTCCTCACACGAATGCTTTTCATACATAACTATATTTATATCATATCTGTAAGTTACATGGTAATCATGTTACCATTGTATCTTATTGAGATCCTATCTTTATGAGTAAATTCTGACAAGAATTTTTGCATTTAAGAGGAGTTACTCTTGCTACTTCTAGTGCCTATTACCTTCGATGTATGACTATGAATGTTCCTTTGCAATGGCTCAAATGGGTTATGTTAGCTTAGTGGTAGTACAATACAACCTACCTTTATGCTATTAAGATGTCTTTATTTTAGGCATTTTTTTTACATTCACATACTCTACATTCATAAAGATACTTTAGTGGCTGCCATCACGTGCTCAGAGATCACAATATGACAATCAGAAAATTTTTCATCCATTCATTAGCAACATTAGTCAAATTTCAAGACAAAATTTCTTTCAACAAGGGAATGATGTGACATCCAATAATTTCAAGTTTTTTCGACTAACATAAACTTCATATCCAATCATTCATTCGTCCATTTCCCTTATTAGGATCAATAAAGTTAGTAAGTTATTGAATATTCACGTAACTGTAATTCGAAGAATTACCAAATCATATGCGAGACTTGTCCCCGAACGTTGATGAATTTTCAAAATAATATTCCATAAAAATATAATTAATATAATTCATGTAAAATTATATATTATGTGATTTCGTGCTTATATTGTCAATCTTGACATTGATATTTGTGAAATCACGAAAGTATACGTCTTTCTATGTGTTAATAGTTTTTATAAAATAATTGTTATGAAAATGTTATAAAATAATATTGTAGGCTTTATTTATTAATTGAGGAGAAATAAATTAAATTTGGACATCTAACAACCCGGTTTAGTAAACCAACCCATGGATCACCCGAACATTTTTTATACCCATTTAATTAAAAATTATAAAAATTAAACAAGTTAAAATCCCAACCCTAATCGCCTCATCCACATTCAGCCTAAGCCCCTCCCCAACCACCCCCCCTTTGTGATTTTGAACACCCAAGCACACCAAATTGCTCTCGTTTGATTCCCGTTTCTGCAATTATTCTTCATTTTGGAAATCTCTAACATCAAGGAATCTTTAATACTGGAAGCTTTGAAGTTACAAGTAAGGTTTTAGTGATTTATATATGACTTTCAGTTAGTTTGTATATACAAGCCCTAGTTGATCAAAACACGTGTTTATTCAGGCAAAGGTGTCGAATTAAACATCAATTCTATGTTGGTATGGTTTGGTGTATGGTTGTATGGATTCGTTGGTATTAGAAAACCCTAGATCACATGAAAATCAAGGGTTACTAATAATAATAGCTTAATATTGGTGATTATTATAACGAATGAAATATAGACATGATGGTTGTGTTATGTTGAGGCTAATACATCAGTTGAATCATATTAAAGCATTTGATGATTTATGTTAGAGAAACTTAGCTTGGTTTTCATACGTTACAAAATTGAGTAACTTTATTGATGATAATGGAATATGGATTGAGTTTTAGACGTGCACCATGGACTGTAATGATGTTTATGTGTTATTTAGAACATAGGAATGTATTTAACCAATTGAATCATAAAATTAAGCTTTACGTTATTAGATTATTATTAATATTAACTTTAGTGCTTATTAACTTGCATGATGAATTCTAGATGTGTTGAATGTATTATGATGATTAATAGTGTATTAGATTGATCAGGTGAACATTTCAGGAACCTTGGTCTATAAAAAATGCAAATTGTGATTATACATTACTAATAATCAAAACTTTGTGTGTGAAGTAGCATTAGATATTCATAGCTTGCCATGTTAGGGAAATTTATGAGTTATATGTGAATTATCGTATATGTGTTTCTATGCTTGAAGGTTTAGATAGTTGATTGCATGTATATAAGTTGTTGGATCAAGAAGAAGGCTGATGCAACCAAAACCAAATCACTTAGACTATTTTGGTGTATCTAATAAAAGGCTTCCGAAACTAAGTGTGGAACTTCCGAAGGAAATAGAGTTCTTCCAAAGACAAACTCTACTTCCGAAGTCAAAGTGTTCACTTCTGAAGATCAAGTCTGAGAAGAAAAGATCAGAAGATAACTTCCAAAGTATGAAGAAAAGAAGAAGTCCTCAAGCCTCTGAAGAAGTAGCCTCTTCCTAAGTATAAGTGGCTTCGAAAGAACTTGTTCTTCCAAAGCCAACTACCCTTCGGAAGACACTACTATGAACTAGTGGACATAAGTATGGTGTCTCTGACACTCCACTGCAGACCTCTGATATACTACATTGCATTTTCTCAAAAGCCATGTAGTTGACCATACTTTATTCCACTGTTCACCTTTATTAGTTAGCACAGTTGCCAACTTTAGTTGGTGACAAAAGGTAAGTCATGGACATGTCATGACTATCATATCTTAGATAAGACATTATCTAAGATACCTTAAACTATAACTTTTTAGTATTTGCTTTAGTTAGAGGATTCCAGTTGGTATCAAAGTATATCCGGCTGTAGGTAGTATTATATATAGTTTCTCATTATAACTCATGAAATATGCTTGTAAGAGTCTTGTAATACTTTGAGTTGAGAAGCAATATATGCAAGTACTTTGAAAATTATCTTTCTGTGTTCATTGTTACTTATTATATTACTATCAACTCTTAGAGAGACTTTGCTTCATCTGCGTGTAGTTTAAGTGAGTTTAAGAGAAAAACCAAGTGTTAAGTGACAAAAACCGATCCTGCAATTGGTATCAGAGCATCTTAGGCTCTTGATTGTGAGATATTACCATCCAAATCAACCTGTTTTTCACTCCTCCTTACAACTTACTCAAAAATGGCCCTCAACAAGTCTGAAGTAGAGATAGGAACCATGTCTAAAGCTCCCATCATTACCCCTGAAAACTTCAGGTCATGGAGCAGACGCATGGAAGGCTTCATCAGGTATCAAGACAGCAAAATGTGGACATCCATTATCAATGGCCCGTATAAACCCAAGGTGGTTACACCCGGTGGAAACGGGCCATGATAGAAAAGGCTGTTGAAGACTACTCTGATGAAGATCAAAAGAAGATGGACATTGAAAGCTATGCAATGACTATTCTTATGACTGCAATATCCAACTCTATCATGGTATGGTTTGAGCAATGTAAGTCAGCCAAAGAACTATTTGATGCACTTGCTCAAATGTAATCTAGCTCAAATGACTCCAAGAAGGACTCACTGAAGCAGTAGTTTAAGAACTTCACCTACATTGCTGGATAGACTCTTAGCCATCAATACTTCAGGTATATGGACCTCATTTCTTCCCTTCAGTCTGTGGGAATCACTCCTGAATTTAGAGACCTCACAAGAAAGTTCATGAGTGCACTTCCTAATGAGTGAACGTTCTACTGTGTCTCTATCAAGAGGACAGAAAAACTAAACACTCTCCCTATGACCGAACTCTATGGCATCCTTGATGGATACCATTTGGAGATGGAGTGCAAGAGAGGCCATTAGACAAGCAGACCCCTAAGTCTTCCTGCTAGCAATGCTTTGATGGTTGCTGAAGGCTCAAGACCCACACAACCTCAATAGTACCTGACATACACACAACATCCATCCTGCTCCTCTGGACCATACATTATATTTCCTGAGACTCCAAGGTCTTAACAGGCTCAGCATGGCTCTTTTCAGGACAACTATGCCTTTGTTTCAGGAAGTGGACACTCTAGTGATTTTCAGTACTGCTTTGATGATCTAGAGTGCTTCAATCCAGATGATGTAAAATATGTAGAAATTGTCCAACAAATGGCTCTTTTAACCTACAGGCAAAGAAGTTCTTCAAGAGAACTGTAACGCAGTTTCCCAGAACCCAACCAACAGCAAATTTGGGTTTGATAAAACCAAGGCCAAATGTTAAAATTGTAACCAACTTGGTCATATGCAAGGAAATGCAAGGCTCCCAAGTCAAATCCGGGAACCCCACAGGCCTCCACATATCCATCTGCACAAAAGCCCTCTAGAAAGTCAACAGAGACATCTGCAATGGCTCAAGAAGTTGACTGGAGCTTTATGGTACAGGATGTGACTCCTGCTCAAGCACTCATGGTAGGAACAGATGACAATATGATATATGAACATCTCTGTACTCCTGCATGTATTTCTAAGGTTAAACTGTATCAGGACTACAATATGGAAATTAAATCTGATATTGAGTCTTTAAATGTTTTGAAATTTGATTTTAAAAGGGCTGAATCTGACTATCAAAGAAAAATTGAAGAGTTGGAGAAAACTGTGTCCTTATTAAAACATGAACACACAAATCATAAGACTCAAACAAAAGATTTAATATTCAAATTGTCTGAGGCTCAAGCCCAGCTTGTCACTGCTGAGGCTCAAGCCAGGAAGTATGCTATTTCTAAGCAAGACTTCCAATCTATTATTATATCATCCTCCCACTCCAAAATTTGTTATCAAAACAAAGGAGGGTTGGGGACCAATGAAATTGCTCCACCACATTCTTATGACTCCGTAAGACAACCTAGATGAGGTACTGAAGAGCAAGAGGTCTCATCTGTTGACCCATCTTCACTTGAGTTGAATAATGATGCAATAATAGAGGCCACCACAGGGAAGGAACAGGTAAATCAACCCACTTCTCCCAGGGATGATCAAATCCTAACCACCAAAGCCAGAAGAAACAAAGCTAAAGTAGCAAGAAGAACTGACAAGAAAGTGGTTGAGTCCAAACTAATGATTGACCTAAAACAAAAGGGTGTATTCATCTCAGCTGGATTCCAGGTGGTAGGTAACTCTGATGTAGAAAAAAAGTGTAGTACCAACACTCCAGTCCTACCAAAAGATCAGAATTTAAAGGGAAAGGTTGCTGATAAAGAGAAAAAGGACAAGAAACAGCAATCCTCAATGCCTCCAAACTCTAAAAATGTTGCTCACATAAAGGGAAAGGTTAATGCCTCCTCTTTGTTACACTCTAGTAGATTTGACATTGCTGAGTTAACCATAAGAGCAAAGATTGAAGAGGAGTTGAAACTAAAAGAGAAGGAAGACAAGGAAATATCAACCACTAAAGGCATAGCCTTTCTAGAGATGGTGGAAGGTCCCGAATTGGAACCCATAGTTAGATGGGAGAATGATTACAGCTCTCGTCAACTAACTCTTTTTAGAGGGACCCAATAGAGGGTGCACATCATTCAGAGTGACAGACTGGATCTCCTATCAACTAATGATTTGTACAAGCTTCTCAGCACCACTTCTGGGAAGAACAAAGAAGCAGATAAATATCTATTTTCCCTGGTGCTGAAAGTTTTGAGAAGTAGAAACAAGTGAGGTTTTGGTAGCATCAGCCTAGGGGAGTTTGTTAGATCAAAAAGAAGGTTGGTACAACAAAAAAATCACTCAGACTATTTTGGTGTATTTAATAAAAGGCTTCCGAAGCTAAGTGTGGAACTTCCGAAGGAAATAGAGTTCTTCTGAAGACAAAGTACAAGATCAACTTCCGAAGACAAACTCTACTTCCGAAGTCAAAGTGTTCACTTCCGAAGATCAAGTATGAGAAAAAAAAATCAGAAGACAACTTCTGAAGTATGAAGAAAAGAAGTCCTCAAGCCTCGGAAGAAGTAGACTCTTCCGAAGTATTACTTTCTTCCGAAGCCAAATACCCTTCGGAAGACACTACTATAAACCAGTGGACATAAGTATGGTGTCTCTAACACTCCGCTGCAGACCTCTGATATACTGCATGGCGTTTTCTCAAAAGCCATGTAGTTGACCATACTTTATTCCACTATTCACCTTTATTAGTTAGCACAGTTGCCAACTTTAGTTGGTGACAAAAGGTAAGTTATGGACATATCATGACTATCATATCTTAGATAAGATATTATCTAAGATACCTTAAACTATAGCTTTGTAGTATTTCTTTAGTTAGAGGATTCTAGCTGGTATCAAAGTATATCCGGCTGTTGGTAGTATTATATATTATTTCTCATTGTAACTTATGTAATATGCTTGTAAGAGTCTTGTAATACTTTGAGTTGAGAAGCAATATATGCAAGTACCTTGAAAATTATTTTTCTATGTTTATTGTTACTTATTATATTACTATCAACTCTTAGAGAGACTCTGCTTCATCTGAGTGTAGTTTAAGTGAGTTTGAGAGAAAAACCAAGTGTTAAGTGACAAAAATCGATCCTGCATAAGTAAAACCCTATTTTCTTAAAAAGGAAACTTTTTCGAAATAGAAACCTAACTCGGAACCTTATGTGTACTATGATGAATTTTATAAGCGTGATATGGATTTATAAACACGACTAAACATTAGTTTACTAAATGAGTCACCAACAGGTCATTGGGTCAACTTGGTCAAACTTGATCCACAAAAGTCAACTTTGGTCAAAGTAATCAAACATGTAATATTTTCTTAAACATTTTAACAATTAAATTTGTTTGGATACAATGAGTCATATGGAACAACATGAACACACACTAACTGACCTATGTATCATTGACCCAGTTTAGGTCCCATTCTCATATATTTTCACTTTATTTTTTCTACAATTGGTTTTCAATTCTATACTTCGTTTGTTTAAATATAGAGCTTTAACTCAAGATTTATCTACATAAATTGATATGCTCATATTACACATATTCACTAGATTCCTATTAAAATTTGAATTGTAACACTAACCTAAATGATATCAATTATCAAGAAACCAAACATTAAATAAAATAATCCTAATAAAATCATAAACTAACCCAAATTTTACATTCATGAAAAAATCCATGAAGAAATGGAAAAATCTATGATAACATGGAAAAATACGTGAACAAAACCATAAAACGCATGAAAAATCCATGAAACACATGTTAAAAACCATGAAAACATGAAACACTATCATGTTATTTAGAGCTTACATTTTGAATGGAAACTTTCTAGAAAAATAACATAAAAACCCAATCAAAATTCATGATAAATAATATCAAAAGGACCATTTATTGAGGTAAACATAACGCTTTCATCGCGTACAAATCAAATTTTCTTAAAAAAAAGTTCTAAAAACAAATTTCTTCTTGGCCTTCTCATGGGCTTCCTGAATCATACCATCAATCTCTTCAATCTCACTTTCAACCAAAGAAAGCAGTCCACCCATGGCCTTTTGATCATTGATCTCACCAAGAGCGTTCTTATCAAACAAACATTTCACCATCAAATGTTTCATTTTTTTCTCCTTTTCTCTCTCCATATGTTTCTTCATTTTGGCTATGTTTTTCTGAAGAAAAGAGGCATGGTCTTGCATCGCATTTGCACTCCACAATCGTGATTCATTAAACCTCTCAATCACATGATATGCTTCGGAAAGAGATGGCCAAACATCAGGTGGACCATCATCTTTTTCATACATTACAAGACAAACATCAACACCACACAAAATCTTTAACTCATTTATCTTCTTTAATAGACTCGCTTTCCTCTTCCTCATGGTTATACCTCTGGCTCGTTCATCCTCAATGAACTGGTACTTAACCATTGAGCGGGTCATGGTGTTTGGTGATCTGAAGAAATATGTAACCACCATGTATATATACACATGTATATGTCTATAGATATCTTATATGATAAATCTTGGTAAAGAACTAAGATATTACAAACATTAATTTGGTCAACGAATTAATACGAAATTAATGGAAATTTTAAGAAGTTGGAAGCTTTACCAAATATAAGTTGATATATTATATAAGCATTAGAAAACACGTTTTATTTAAACCTATAGAAATATTAAAGAATGTCTTTATTAGCATTGTCATGTAATGTATCAATTCACACGGTTGTCATTGTTGGTTGAAGGTTTGTGATTTATGTTTATAAAAAAAGGGAAAATATGTAACCACCGTTAAATATAATTATTAGAAGGTCATTAGGACAAACTAGTGGCTTAGCATTGGGGTGTTACAAAGGGTGTTATAGTGACACCCCCCTCCCCCAAGGTGTAGTGAGTTTAGGTATGAAGGGCTAAGGAACATGTCCCGTACCAATAGCAGATGAGAAGTTTGGATACCTTACATTCACAATGGTTCTAAGTTGGCTTAAAGAGGTTACAAAATTTTTAAACTAATAATTAAACTAGGTAGTTAGGCCCCTTTGACTATTTAATTATTTTCACATGTATTCATCAACAAAAAGGAAAGTAAATACCATGATTTTTAAAAAAAAAAGTGGTTGGTGAAAGTCTCTATGAATATATCATCAAGAATAAAGATGAGTATGAGATTACTAACTTGTGTGAAAGTTTGCATGACCATTGTATTTCCTGCTTAAAACAATAGATATATAGAACATGACTAAACAAAATAGTATGCACGAAGCGACATATTTAACAATGTTCCTAGGAGGTTAAAGGATTGATCAAATAACTATGTTTGGGCTCCAACTACTCAAGGCTACTAAGGGATGTGATAAATAACTCATGACATACATCTAGGTGGTTCTTACATGTGAGTCTAAAGTGATCATTTCAATTTAAAGTTACAATATTCAACTTTAAGTGGTTGATAAAGGTGATTATGACTTTGATTTCTATCTTTGAGTATCAATCTATATATTTACTCTAAATAAGTAGATATATAACAATCATTCAAGTAATCCAAACCACTTATAACAATAAGAAAATATATTTAAAAGCAATCCTAAACATGTAACACCCTTTAGGAAGAAAGATTATTAAATATAATATATGCATCATATAGACTAAAATACATTAACAAGATCATTAATGAATCACCATCCTATGTAAACTCAAACGTAAACAAAACATATTATCAACTACCTACATTAGTTGTATGCTACAATATGTTAAGTCGATTAGCATTTCATGAAGATGATGGCATATAGGGACTTAAATAAAGATGAATTTGCAGGCTTTATGGATGTACTTATAATCTTCTTCAATGTTCTTTCATTAATTCACAAAAATCAAGATTTTCATTTTTCTTGGTTTCCTTCATTCCGGGTTTGCACAAAACAATTTTCAAAATTTTAAAATCCAATTAAAAAGAGTCATCTTCTTGTCACAGACTCACAACTGATCGCCATCAAACAGGCAAACAAATTGTTCAACAAAATGCTTCAAAGAACTTTAAAAGTTGAAAATCACAATTTCTTTTCTTTAAATTTTGTTTAAAAAACAAATAACAAAACCTGAAGAGAACTTCAAATTTTGGCTATATAAAGTTTTACGTAAGGAATAATTGTATTTTAATGATATATTTTTTGTAAGATTATATTTCAATGAAATTAACTATTAATAAAATTCAAAAGTACTATTTAGAAGAAAACTCAACCTGACTGAAATACAATAATAACCCTATAATTTTCGGCTCCAGTGATAAAGGTGAGGTATCAAAGACAATTAAAAATAGGAAGATTATAGATTCCAGTATCGCTCAAAGCAAAAATTTTCTGGGTCAACCGTCTTCCTAAGTTGTTGTTTTCCTTATGAGAGGGTCAGGGGTGCGATCCCGACCAAGAAACATATATGTGTTGTTGATTAAAATAACACTTATCATTTGAAACAATTTCGTACATTGCCAGGTTAAAAAATGAATACCATGCATAACAAACAAATTTAAGCAATTACTAATAGGTTAAATCATATAACTACAAAATATTTCCAAGTATCCAAGTATTACAGTAATATATTATAATATGTAATCTTAATATATCTAATTTCAGTACATATAATAATTGTAACACGGTTATATCAGATTATTTTCGATTAATACGAACATAATTATCTGATCATTCGTTCATGCATTTCACTTAACTAGGATCAATTAAGTGAGTCAATTACAAACATTCACTTAATGGTAATTTGAAGAATTATCGGATCACGCACGAGATTTGTCCATGAGCTTTTGTGAACTATCGAAATAATATTCTAAACAAATAAAACTGATCTAATTTATGTAATAATTATTTGTTATGTGATTTCGTGCTTAGATTGTTAATGTTTACATCAAATTTGTGGAACCACGAACATTTACTTGTTGCTATGTGTTAATTTGTTTTTATATAATCATTGGTACAAAATAATGGGTTAGTTTATAGCAAAAAAGGTTGTTGATCTAAAAAGCCTAAGAAGGATTATGAGCTTGACATGTGTCATTTTATTATTTTGAAGATGAATACATTTTGATCATTGTGTCAAATACATTGTGTCAAATACATTTTGATCATTGTGTTAAATACATCAGTTTATTGTGTTATATACGTTCATTGTGTCATATATTTTACATTATTTGTTATATGTATTTATTATTATTTTTATTTTATAGATCATTTTTTGTTATTATTATCATTATTTTTATAGATTATGTAAAATTGTTATCTATCATTATGTTTTACAATTAAAAGAACATAATAATATATTTTGATCATTGTGTCAAATACATTGTGTCAAATACATTTTGATCATTGTGTCAAATACATCAGTTTATTGTATTATATACGTTCATTGTGTCATATATTTTACATTATTTGTTATATGTATTTATCATTGTTTTTATGTTATAGATCATTTTTTGTTATTATTATCATTATTTTTATAGATTATGTAAAATTGTTATCTATCATTATGTTTTACAATTAAAAGAACATAATAATATATTTTGATCATTGTGTCAAATACATTGTGTCAAATACATTTTGATCATTGTGTCAAATACATCAGTTTATTGTATTATATACGTTCATTGTGTCATATATTTTACATTATTTGTTATATGTATTTATCATTGTTTTTATGTTATAGATCATTTTTTGTTATTATTATCATTATTTTTATAGATTATGTAAAATTGTTATCTATCATTATGTTTTACAATTAAAAGAATATAATAATATACTTTCACCAATTTATTTATCAAAACTCATAATGTTTAAAATAACAAAGTGTGTTATTTGCATTTTTTAAACATTATATAAATTTGTTGTTATAAATCATTGTCTTATACATTTAGAAGTACAAATGATGTTATTCACCAATGTATTTTCTAAACTTATAGTATTCAAGTTTATACAATGATAATAAAAAAACACAATTAGACATTTTGTTATTTTGTCATTGTTTTTAATGTATTAGATTATTAGATGTTAATTTATTATTATATTTTACCATTAGAATTACACAACAATCTTATTCAATCATTATACTTTTTCAAAATTAATCATTTTATAAAACACAATAGTTTTTAAAAAAACACAATACTTAACAAAAAGACACAACTAAGTGTACTAAAAGACACAATGATAGGATATGAGCTTAAAAATATAAAAAAATTATTAAAATTTTATATAACAATATTGTACTTGTTTTAAAGATAAAAATGTTTGTTTTATTGTATAATTTTTATAAAATAAATAATTTGTATATAAAACTTATGAACATAAAAAAATTTGAAAAACTTACAAAAATCAACAAAAGTGATTATTACTAAAATACCACTCTAACGAACTTTAATCTACAATTTGATCTCAACTATTGATTAAGAAGATCGATGGTTGAGATTAACTTTTATACTGTTTAGTTTCGGTGTCCTTTGTATTTAAACCTTTCCCACAAAATAATATATAGGTGTAACAGAACAATAGAGAAACAAGAGTGAACTAGAGAGGGAAATGTAATTCATTCTACATATCATCAACACAACTTGTATTTCATATATATACACTACCTAATATGAAACCAACACTATAATAAATATAAGTTGTGATGGTACAAAATGTCGGTAATAACATTTGTATTGATTATAATTTATAACACTCCCCCTCAGAAATTTTACTACACAATATACACTATTAAAATAATACTACTAAGCAATGCTTGAACTTTAATGTAGTCTTTTGTAATTTGCGAAATGAAAAGGAGTACATGTATAATGCCCCCCTCTATGAAAACGACTTGCTTGAACTTTAATGTAGTCTTTTGTAATTTGCGAAATGCATGTTGGGATGTCTTCATATAGTGTAGATGGACTTGTTTCATTGCCATGAATGTGTCTTGATTCCCAGGTTGAGCTATACAGGGATCTAATAAATATATAACATCATCATAACCAACTAGTTAGGGATTCATGTTTTTACTCATACAACACTACTTAGTCTTGGATTCGGCAAAAATCAACTTTCTCTTTGATACATTAGTGAAGCTGTCTTACTAAACCTTGCTATGAACTAATTAGACAAAGCAATAGCTAAGGAAATTATTGTAGCACACAACATAATAATTAACAACATACTGGAGTATGATGTTGAACCCACACTTCCGAACCTATAAAATAAAGTAGTTCTGTTAGATTTGAGTTCTATTTTGTTAGAAAATATAGTGAAAATATATTATTCACGCCTTGTAATATTTACGATATTCATCAATACATCCATCACACTACTAATAGTTCTCCTGGATCAAGTATATATTCTCACCCTACTTGAGGATGTTAAGGATCATTGTCGGTGTATAGCGACCAAACAAATATGGATGTGCCTAATTGATAAACATTCATGTTAACCTATTTAGGATGTAGAATGAGATAAATTCACAATAAATATTCTCAAACCATAGGTTGAGATATTATTATAGGATGCCATGATCTTTCAATAATGTTCTCTCTAAAAGTTGGACAGAGTCTCTCAATGATATTTAAATCATCATTGTAAACTACGATTATATGAACTCAAAAGTAAAATTTTGATGGACACATGATTAATTTTATCATTCTTATAACTCATATCATTTACTGAATCAATTATGTTGCATACAACTAGATTGTTTAAGACCATATAGATATCTAAGAGTCTTATCTCGAGGTGCGAAATTTTAATGTTTCAAGTGATTCTAACCCTGTAGGTATTTTCATGTAGATGTCACTTTCATATATTAGATGTAACATTGCAGTGATAACATCTATAGGTTTCATTTGAAGTCCTTTTGAAATTAAGAGGCAACATTAAACATCTATGGATTATCACATCCATTACAAGGGATACATTTCCTCATAATCAACTACTGGATTTGGAAAAGAACACATATGTTACAAGTCATGCCTTACATTGTATATTCTTATCTTTTCCCTTTTTTATATTGTAAAAACAATCATTTATAACCTACTAGCTTGACGTGTATGGGTGTTTAAACTACGGGTCTGAAAACGAAGTCTTGTTAAGCAAATCTTGCCTTTAAGGCTTCTTGGCTAATCTTGCCAGGACATCTCTATGTATGTACTCTTATAGAGTTTTATGTAGGTAATCTTTTTCTTGATTACGTAAGTTGCTATAACATATGCAAATAATAACACGTGTTTCACTTCAGTTTCATATTATATTGTGTTGTACATAACATATTGATGTCTCTTTGTTTTGGTACCTGAAATTTATATGTGTGTATATGTCCCTCGAATTTTACCAAAGGGTGCCTATTGACACTTTTGATAATCCATATCATTATGGTGCTACCTTGATGACATAGCCGATCAAGGTGTATGTTGAATATGTTTTATTTAGTATTTTTTACTTAGTAACTTCTTGTTATTATGTTTTATCTTTATAACATTTTTGTTTTATACAATAATCATTGTTTCAATGTAATAGCTATGTAGCTGAATATATGTAGAAACTTAGAAAGATCGGTCAAAATTTATTAGAGTATGCTATTCTTTAGAGCCTTCAATAAGTTACTAGCACTAGAAATAATATCGATAAATATCTCTCTAGGAGATAACTTAGAGAAATTTTTCTTTTGTTTTTGGAAGAGTATTGGTTGTACTGCTATACATATGACCTTCATTATTGATGTTTAAAATTAGTAGTATCTATATAACTGAGTGATAACAAGGTTGCAATGGTGAAACCATTTCATTTTATTTCTTTATGCATGCCCTTTGCTAGGTTCATAAACTCACTTTCTCCTCCATCCGTACTAAATGGTAGCCATGTTCGCTTAAGGAAATAGGTTAGTATCACTTGGTCATAATTAAAGGATGTGAAGTGAGTTTAAGTTATTTTCATAAATACATTCTCAGTATTGTTGGCGACAATAGCATGTTATAAGTGTGAGATGTGAAGAAGTTCTTGTCGAACATATTAGCATCCCTAGTGTTTTCTTCATATAGTTTCAATCCAGAGGTAAAGTGAATATGAGTCAAGTTGTACTCTTTAACTTGCTATTTCAAACATATTATGCTATTTCAATATTCAATTCAAGACATGCTATGTTATTACTTGCAATTATATGTTCATAGTTAGACAAACTTGATTAGAACACAATCATTAATTCATGCAACCACAATAATAATGATAGATCTACTGGTTTGACAAACCAATCCCATTTTTTAGTCGCATGGTGATTGTAACCGGAATCATTCATTCTATAAGGCCTCGTCCATGGACCGAGTCAACTCAATCATTAGGTTTGATTAGGTTGGTTTGTCTTTTACGTTACACTATTGTATTATAAGTCTGACATTACTATGTAATTGAATTGTTTTCAATCATTTTAATCATGATATATATGTATTCAAACCTGTGTTTACTCACCGGCTAATTCGTTAGCTGACGCGTTACTTTTTCACTTTATTTCAGGAATGCAGATTAGTGAACTTCTAAATACACATTTACTTGCACTTAGTCGAAAATTAAAGACAATATCGTTATATTTACTTGAGTTTTTATTTGATTGTAATGTATTGTTTAATTAGTATTGTTCAATGAAAATAATATTTAATATTATTTTAACTTATTTAATTTCATGTGTTATAAACAATCGATTTACATTCATCCGCTCCAATGATTCCGTCATCGGTCAGGGTGTGACATCATCAATGACCTAAAAACAATCGCAATGTGGTCTTGAATCCATCCTAATTGTTTTAACAACCGTAATGGCTTTTGCGATGTGATGCAGTAGTGATAGCCCTGGTATGGTAGTGGAATGGGCTATTACTAGTAAAACGTATTTGTTTTATTTTAATTTTGGGTTTCAAAGTTTTGATTATTGAATACTTGATGATCTCTATAGGAGGTTTATTATAAAGTTGATCTTGTGTGTTTATATATTAATCGTGTATAAATGCGTAAGATGGACACAAAAAGATTACGTAGCTCGTTGTTACCTCGAATTTGTAACGACAGATAAATAATGATTTCCTTACAAGCACAGTTGGCCAAAGCAATTGTTGCTCAAAGTAGCTAAAGATCAACGACTTTTGTCCAACCATGGCAGGTAAACAAAAAAACAACCAATATGGTTTCTCATGCTCTTTGTTTATCAACTTTCTACTCCACCTCTTATATTTTTCTTTATTTGATCTTGAACAAAAGAAACAAGTCTTAGAAATGCAGGACCGATTCAGGGTTGGTCACTTACAACACAACACATAATAAAAAGAGTTGAGTTAGAACACTTAACATATCAAATAGGGAACTAGCAATCAATCCTTGATACTAAGTAACACAAGTAATAAAGAAATACAACAAGAACAATAACAATAACACAAGTGTTTGGTTTTCAAGAATGTTGTATATTTCTCTCAAGTTCCTTACAAGTCTTTACAAAGCATAAAAGCATAAAAGATTACAAAGGGACCTGAGATACTTTATACTATATCCTACAACCGATCATACTTTGAAGGTCAGTTGGATACATGATCTAGACAACAACAAAATCAACGTAGATTCAAAAGTCAGATTTCCTTTTGACTAGTGACTATGACATGTCATAGCTCACATCCTAATCTATTACAAAAAATATAAAAGTACATAAAGTAGAAAACAACAGACTCAAGACCTCAATTTACAATTTACCAAAATCATGGACCTTTCACCAACTTGTGAAAGTTGGTGAGTCAAACAGAGTTGCGGCGGAAAAGTGGTGCAGCTTTATGGTAAAAGGTAAATCAGATAAAGCATGTACTCAAAAGTCTTCGGAAAAAAATTTTCTTCAAGTGTTGGTTTCGGAAGACTTTGTCTTTGAAGCTTCGGAAGACTTCGTGTTTGGCTTCGGAAGATATTGGTCTTGGCATCGGAAGATATTGGTCTTGGCTTCGGAAGATTTCACACTTAGAATATTTTCTAAGGTAGAGTGTGAAACTTTCAAATCATTCTATTTCAATACTTCTATACATGCATACAAAATAGACTTTAGATATTTTGAATTGCATCAGGCTTATATGAATCCTTACAAAAAACATGAGAGAATTAGAGAGGGAAATGTTCCTTGTTTTATATATCTGGAACACATCTTGTACTTCATATATACACAGTACTTAACATGAAATCAACCTTGTAATAATAATAAGATATGATGGTACATAGTGGTAGTAATAATGTCAGTATTGATTAAGATTTATATCCATAGGCATTATTTATGTAATTGGAATTAAATAGTTAATCAAGTACCATATGACAACCAAAAAGCCACACATGGATTATCCACACCCATTTTGTTATCCGTTTAATTACAAATTGCAATAAATAAATAAAAAAAGATTATAAACCAACCGTAATCCCCTCATTCTCCATTCACACCCGAAATCCCCATCCCCCACCCCATTTGTGATTTCAACCCCCGAAATTACCAAAACCATCTTCATTTGATCCTCGTTTGTGCAATTGTTCATGACTATGGATGTTTCTAACATCAATGAATCTTTAGTACTTGAATAGTTAAGGTTATAAGTAAGTTTTTAGTTATTTCTATGTGTTTTTTATTTGGTTTGTTCATCCAAACCTTAGTTTATCCAAGCATGAGTCTAATTAAGTAAAGGTGTCAAACTTAACGTTGAGTATACATTGTTCTGGGTTGTGATATGATTGGATGGGTTTGTTGATATTGGAAAACCCTAAATTGCATGGAAACCAAGGGTTACTTATAATAATACTTTTATTTTGGTGATTTGTTATGAAAGATGGATTCTAGATATGATTATTATGTTATATTAATGTTAATACGCTAATTAATTCATGTTGAAGTGCTTTGATGATTTGGATTAGAGAAACTTAGCTTGATTTTCACATGTTACTAAAATCAGTAACTTTAGTGAAGATTATGTTATATAAATGAAGTTTTAGACGTGCATGATGGATTTTAATGATGCTTATATGTTGTTCAGAACATAGGAATATACTGTAAATGATTAAATCAAAGAAATCAAGCTTTATGTTCGTAGCATACTATTAATAGTAACTTTATTAATATACTAACTTGCATGATGAGTTTTAGATTGTTGGAAGTATTTTGATGATTATTTCAGATTAGATGATCATATGAACCTATTAGGAACCTTGGTTTGTAGAAAACTTGTTTGGTGATCATACATTACTAATAACGAAAAATTTATGCATGAAGAGTTATTAAATATTCATACCTTGTCATGTTAGAAAACTTTGTGTACATATGAACTATGGTACATGTGTTGCTATGCTAGAAGGTTTAGATTATTAATTACATGTATGTAACTAAAAAGCCTACTTTCTTGAATAGAAAACTTTTCTGAAATAAAAACCTAACTTGAAACCGTACATGTATGGATAATGTGAACATGAACTATATGAGCATTATATGGATAATGTGAACATGAACAAACATTAATTCACTGAACGAGCCACCAATAGGTTGTTCGATCAAATTGGTCAAACGTGGTAAATAAAAGTCAACATTAGTCAAATTAGTTTAACATGTTAGCTTTCTTAAACACTTTGACAATTCGAGTTGTTTGGATACAATGGGTCATATGCATCATCATGAACACACACTCACAAACCTATGTATGACAGATAACACTTAGAGATTCATTGATTTTGCACGTTTAGATGTTTCATGGCTGAGTTTCATAATCATTCTTTTTCGTTGCTTACTATTATTTTGGGGAGAAAACATGCAAAGATACATTTTAGATATTGTATTACTATTATGTCAATCATTTACTTTAGAGCAAAAATATCATGAAGAGCCCCTTACTTAACGAATAGTTAGTTACAGACTTAGCATGACTAGTATTCCAAGGTTTGACAAACCCTTAAGGATTAGTCTTGCTATCATTACTAGAGGTTAAACATGTGTAATACTTGTTAGGATCGAGTACTGGATGATGTACTAACTGATTAACATGTAAACCGAACCAAATAGTACGGAATTCTATTTGATTGGCGATCCAATCAGTGAGAACGCACGTAGAAACAATTATGTATTAAATCTAACGTTAAGAATCGATTAGGAATTGATCTACTGCGATCTATGAACTTGGAGTATGATCTTAGATGTCTCTGGACGGCTAGGGTACGTCTGGAGTCGAAGTGTGTTCAATGCTTA
>BJCM01180562.1:5000-14715 GCA_018326385.1 Flaveria bidentis
CATGCTAAAGTCCTACAAAACCTTATTATTTGGTCAGTAGCTAAAAGAGATCAAGAGGTGGGATGTTCGCTCCTACTTTGTATGATGAAATCTTAGATCCAGAAGTTGGGGAAGCTTTTGAGCAAAAACTGTACACACATATCAGCTAAAGTTTGAACCCGCAACCATTTATCGATGAAAACCCATCATACCACTTGTTACGTATCTTGATGGTAGGATCAACTGCCAAATTTTTACAGGGTGGTGGTACTTTAAAAGGTTTGGTACAGTCCTTGCACATTTACAACTCAAAGGTACTTTCATATCTTGGTGATCTAAGAAGACCTTCCTATCAACCATTTATGTTTGGATTTTATAAAAGAATGCAAGTTAATATGAGATCCTGAAAAATTTTATGCTACTAATTATCTCAGAACTTCTGTTCGCTACCAACAACTTTCGTTCGTTACAACACAGTTGCAAGGCCAACAATAGAGCTGAACTCAATGCATAGATGCTACAAAGTCCATATACATACAACTTTCTGACAAGAAATCGAAAAGCATACCCTTAACCAAACAAATTCTACATGAAATTCAAGATTTTAGTTAGATCAGGTTGTGTTGCAGTTTACTTAAGATGGGACCTTGGGTTAGACAAGTGTGACTGAGGAGACGAGGAAAACACTCCAAAGAGGCTGAGGAAACGTAATTCCTGAAATATAAAGGCATACTTGTCTCAGAAACAATTGCTTGCTACCTACAACAGATATCCGCAGCCCATTTGCTGGGTCAACAAGAAGGTAAAATCTAGTTCTATAAAATCCAACTACATATAACTTTCTGGCATGAAATGTAAAGGCATACTCATCATCTTCTTAACCAGAAAAAGTTCTTCAAGATTGTAATTAGATATGGCTGCAGATTATGGTCTATTTAAGATAGAATATTTACATTGAAAGAGGCATGAATGGGTTGAAATCATGATGTGAGCCTCATATGTTTAAAAGAACAACTTTACACAAGCAGCAAATGATTACTCAAACCACGGGTGTTTATAAGGATGTTCTTAACCACTGAAACCGACCAAATCAAACAATTCAGCCCCTTTGGTCGGTCTGAGAATCATATGATTTGGAAACAATGGTATTGTTCGCAACTTGGTACTGGCCTTGTAAAGCAAACCATGTAAACTGACCAGTAACCAAACTGGAGTCTGGACATTTAACCTTCGTTACATACATTTTAATCCTTCTTAGAATACGTGTTATATTCAAGAATCTTAAAAGTTTAATATAAACTAATATTTTGAAAATGTAAAAAAAATTAAAAAATCAGTTCAAACCGCCAAACCAAACAACTGACCCACCCAACCCTTCACTTTTAGTTTGTCATTTCCTGAAACTGTATTAACAGCTTGGCCCAGAAATTCCTGTTGAAACTGGCCAAACCCGACCATGACACCTCAAACAGACTCGAACATAAACAGGTCAGGATTTTGTAATTGTAGTAACACAATCTAAAAGATCATAATTCTAAGTATTTAACCAAATAATTTGGGGTTCATTATTCTAAATGGAAGATTGGAAGTAGTTTATCAAAAGGACACCTTTGCAACTTAAGGTACACAGTAGTCTCATTTGGCATCCACAGAACATAAACAATGACTTATTACAGTCAAGAACAGCAATGATCGCGAATACAGTCAAGAGTGAGTAACAAAGAAGTAAAATCATCCAGCAGAGAGAGAGAGAAAGAGAGAGAGCAACAGCACAATGAAAGATGAATGAATTATTCAAAGCAACAAAATCAAATTTGAATAAATACACATTTCAAAAAAACTAAAAAAATCAACTTCATCTTCAAGAAACACAAAAGAAAATTAAGAAAAAAAAACAGTCTGGAGTCTGTACAGACATCAGTAGATCACGAGTAACCTGTAGTAAAGTGATATCCTTGATGAATCACGCACCCACCCTGCATTCTCTAGAGCCACCAGTCAAAGCTCCAGACGAAGTATTAGCAGAATTTAGCCCAAGGGACAAATGAGGGCAATAAACCCTCAAAACCCTCCTTCTGGTCCACCACCCACCGGCCTTAAACCTAACCCTAGCCACCATCCTCAAATTGAACTCCACCGTCCCACGAGCCCTCTCACTATTGATCCCACTCGAATCATCAACATACTCCGACACCGAGGCGAAAGTAGCCCTGAGCCCCGTCTCGTTCTTCTTCCCCTGCACAAACGGGGGCACGGTGGTCACCGCAATGGATTCCGATTTGTAAAAGACAGCAGCTTCGACGTGATCGTAGTAGAGGGTGATCTTGGAGTTAGGGTTGCGGGCAGTGAGGGCGACGGTCCAGGTGGCGGAGATGAGGGAGTTGGGGGTGAGGGTGAAGTTGGCTAGGGTTAGGGTGTCGAGGCGGAAGTGGGGGAGCTGGGGGCGGAGGACGAGCCAGATGATGAAGAGGATGGTGCCGATGAGGATGATGCAGGCGATGAAGACGGTGATGAGGCGGCGGAGGAGGGTGGCGCGTTGCTGATAGGGGTTCTGGTAGGGAGTGGGGTTGGGGTTTCCGGCGACGTTGAAGTAGGTCGGGGGGTTGGGTTGTGGGTGGGCGGCGTAGGGGTAGGCGTAGCCGTTGGAGGCTGGTGGTGCCGGGTAGCCGGTGACGGGCCTGGTGTGATCCGTCATTGGGGTTCGAAGGCTTGGGTTGGGTTGGGTTGGGTTGGGTTGGGTTAGGTGGTGGGGTGGAGCATGGGTGCTGCTGTGGGTTTCGTAGTGGTGGTGCTGTGGTTGATGTGGGGGTTTGCTGGAACCGCGTTATTCGCTTCAAGAACCAACTTGAGTTTTCTAGGTTTTTTAATTTTAAGCATATTATATGTATATTCTTTTCTTTTAATAAAAGTTCTAGAATTTTTTAATTTTGATTATTGAATTTCAATAATCTAATTTTCAAGTCATGATAGAAGTTTATACAATGAAGAACGAACCCGATGGAAACAGAGTAATTATGTAGTTAAAAATGATTCAAAGTTGATTTTATTATTAAAAAAACTCATGATGATTAAATTTCAATTGGTAAGAAATTATCAAAAAGAAATAAGTTTAAAATTAGAAATGTTTATAAATATTCTTTGAGTTGAGATTTACATCAACTAATAAATAAAAGTTGGGACTATTAACATCCAATAACTTTTTTAAATATCACAACCAACATAATTTTTAATTTACTTATGAGATTATCATCAAAAATGTTTTTTTTTTTTGACTTATTATATATACTATATATAATAGAGATTGTTAAAAATATCATAAAACTAAGAACAATTTATATATTCAATGCATAAAGTAAAGTCACTTGTATGGGTAAAATAATACTTATGATATTATGTAGATATCACCTCTTACAATTAGTTACATAATAATTTTATACTTACTAACATTTACACAAAAACTTACACTATTTTCTTATTATAATAAAATAGTAAATAAAGATGTCACGTGATATAAAATAGTAACTAGATTTGTCAAATGTTAACACCACATTCACCTTTTAACAAGAATTTTTCGTTTCTCTCTCATATTAAATTACTCAATTAATTATTAATTATAGTATTTAATTCTATTTTTTTATTATAAGCAATATTTAAAAAGATTAAGAATTAGATCTTTTTATTCATGTTCATTTCTAGAGAAATAAATTTTTATAAAAATAAAATTTTCTAGAAAGTACATCATAATTTTTTTAAAACATGAAATATTTTCAAAATGATAGTTATTTAATATGTTTTGTTTTGAAACAAAATTTTGATAAGTATAAAAAATAAATTTTTAAAAAGTTGATATCATTGTTTTATTACTTATAGTACTTACTCATATATAATTTAAATCACATATTATTTAATAATTAATAATATTTTATTTTATTTAATATTTTATTTATTTAACCCGTGTAATACACGAGTTTACTAAAACTAGTCTACACATATACCAGAATTTGACTTTTAATCTATCACATTTAAAAATATTATAAGACTACAATTGTAACTTGCATTTGTTTTTTAAACATTCTGATGTAAACTTTTTCTTGAACCGACTTGTAGTTTTTTCATATATAATAAGTTAATGCGTAAATTTACAAATAGTCATACATAACTTATTTAGTTATATTTTACATTTTAGCTGCTCCAAATTATTTCTAGATTGTTAAAAACAACTCACATATACCTTTTAGTCCACCCCTTTAAGATAGAATGATTAGTTTATCATTTAATAAAAAAAAACCTATGAAAGCAGTGCATTTTATTCAAATCTTCAAAAACAACTTAAGTTTGAATAAAAATCTAACTAATTAATAGGAAAAACAATACTTTATATATCATTTATAAACTTGACCGTGTGTGTAAAATAAAAACAAAAAAAACATATTAGATTTATATTTGTTTATTCATGTAATATTTTATTGTATAAATGGTTTTTTGAACTATTTGATAATTTAAATGCTTATTTATTAGTTACCAGACATGCTTATTTAAAAAACATATTATAACGTATATCCACCACGATAATGCTATTAATATAAAAATTTATAACAAAAAAATAATAGACTTTTATAAAAATTAATACAAAAATAATAAAATATCAATATATATGCAGAATGTAAAATGTCGTCCTAACGTATTGCGGTCCCGCATAGCTTTGAGCACCCTACTGGTTAAACTATTGCACTTCAAACTTCAAACTGCTACTTATTAATCAATCTATATGTTAAAAATGTAAGTTAATGAACAGTGATTAAAGAAATCACAGGCGTCTATTTTGTCATCAAATATGAGAATCAAGATCTTCGTTGCCATGAAACCATCACTTCCTTCCATGGTCTCTTTCTTGTATATTCTACAAAACCACCACCAAACAACCTTGCATAACCAACGACGGAGCATGGCTCGAGAGGAGGCGACAACCACTATTATGCTGCATGTTTTTCCTCTTTTTTACACCGTCGCTTTTCAATCAGTTTACCATTCATTTTTTTATCGTCTGTTTGGATTATGCTAGGGTCGGTTTTCAGTTAACTACTTTGGATGCTCACAAGAAAAGGATATTGTTGCATTGATGTTAATTTCGTATAGGGGTTTTATCTTTACTTTAGTTGATTTATATTCTTATTAGCTAGGGGAAATTTGTTTCAACAGGAAGTGTTGCTTCGATTGATCGTTATGGAGATTGTAAATGTTCTTGGAGTTGATCTATTGCATTGACGGTTCACTTTGAAGGCTAAAGCTTCATTACAGTTATTTGAAAATCGATCTATTGTTGGCTTTATTAAAAGTTCTTTTGTATACATATTGATGATTTAATTGATAAGATTGATAGTGAATGCCATGTATAAGTCGATGCAGAAAAAGGTTAGATAAAGCTTTGTATAAGAAAAAAAGTTAAAACATAAGACGTAATCATGGTTGTTTCAATATTCTGTTTGTCAAGGCTTAATATTTCTATCTATTTTATTGTACTATCTGTTATTTCATAATTTGAGTGGGTGTTAGATCGTTTCAATGTTGTTCACTTATTTGAATTTTTATTTCAATAGAGGAAGTTGGTCACGAGAAGATGACATACTGCTATGTGAAAGGATGCTTTCACAAACTTAGACATATGTTGCAGACTTTTTGAGTTTATATTGTTGCAATTCTGTTTCAAAGTGATGTACTTCATCTTTATAGGATTTATTTAATTTTTAATTTTAATGCAAATGATGCCATTGAAGCTGCTACATAAAATCATTGGGTCTATTTTAGACTTTAAGGGGCTGTTACAAATGATTATACTGGCTGCTCATCAGAAACAAATTCTTTCTATACGTTGGCCATTTGAGGAATACCTCATAGGAAAGATGTGTGGTATGTTGAACTACTAAAAAAGTCTAACACATACCCTCTTCAGAGATGATTCAAGACAATGCTATATGCTGATGTGGGGAAAGCAGTATAAAAGAAGTTTTAAATAGTGTTGCAAGATCATGTTATGGAAGATACCAATTAAGCACAAAAAGAATGATGTTGAAGCCTATGTCTATGGTATGAGGAAAAAGGTCATAATATATTAGTTACCTCTTAATATTAAATAGGGTAAAATACTATTTTTATCACTGACAGTTTTGTTTAATTTGTTATTTTAATCCAAATTTTTTTTTGTCATTTCAATTACGATGGTTTACCAAATATTGTCATTTCCATCCACTTTACTAACTCCATTAAGTTCTCCGTTAAATGTGATGTATTTTAGTCTTTTTAACATCCTAATTGTCAAACTAAAACAAAATTAATCAATAAAATATTTAATTATAACTAAAAGAAAAATATGAAGCAACTAGTGAGACCGGACGCTTCAATTTAAAAGTTTTGATTGACGTTAACTATAGAAACCTATCTACTACACGTGTTGTATGAAAAAATATATAATAATTATTTAATACTATTAAAAATTAAAAATAATTTTTTGAAATATAATAAAAAATTATTAACAAAAAATTTCTAAAACCAGATTACATGATATATAAAGTTTTTTTAATACAAACATTATAATAATTTTTTGGAGAGTTAAAAAATCAATATTTTTAAAAGCAAAACTTTTTTAAAACGAAATTTTGAAACATTAGTATTATTGTTTAATTACTTAATGTTAACTATACGTAACTTTAAGCATAACTTTAATTTTTAATTATTATTTAATTTTTTCATACAACACGTGTAGTAGACGGGTTTCTAAACTAGTTAGCGTTAATCAAAAATTTTAAATTGAAGCGTCTGGTCTCACTAGTTGTTTCATATTTTTTTAGTTTTAATTGAATATTTTATTAATTAACTTTATTCTAATTGGACAATTAGGGTGTTAAAAGAACTAAAACACCCTCATATTTAACGGAGAACTTAACAAAGTTAGTGGAGTGGATAGAAATTGCAATATATGGTAAACCACAGTAATTGAAATGGTAAAAAAATTTGGATTGAAATAGAAAATTCAATAAAACATAAGGGTTGAAAATGATATTTTATTCTATTAAATAATATAATACACATGAAATAACAACTTTCAATCTTCATTATCTTCCAGCTGCATGATAGATAGACTACACAAGTTTGTTATGGATCTAGATAGAGATGCATTTATATCTAAGTTGTAAGAAACAAAATATTGGTTATATGAAGGTGGACAAGATGAAATTCAAGGTGTGTACATATTGCCAAGGTTGATGAGCTTAAAAAGTATACTAATTCCTACACTTCATTATTTACTTGAAGTTTTATAATTGCACTCGACTCCGTATATGACACACGATTACAATTCTAGTAAGGCCGTCTCATAGAACTATAATACAAGGAGCAGTCAAGAAGAGTATATATTGATGATCAACTGGTCACTTTTGTCAATTGTTACTGGCTACAACATTCGATGATCTCAAGTAAAAACACATAGAGATGAGTGACAGTCAGAAGGTAACGACTGTAAATATTTAATGTCACTTGGTTAGAACTTAGCTATCAATTTTATATGGCACCCAATTATGATTCACAAAAGTATTTGCTAATATTTTTTACCTTCAACAAATGGTTTTAGTTTACACATGTCGAAAGAGAGCATTGGAATGGTCTAGCGCATGAAAACTCCAAAAGTTAAAAAAAATTGACAAAATAAAGATACTTATATAATCATAATTGTAACATTGTGAATTAAAGCTAGATAATAATTTTATTTGGTTCTCATGTTTCTTATGAATATTCAATTTCTCAAATGATACGTGTTGTGTTTATTTGAGTATATATTCATTATATGTGTATTGTATGTTTCTTGGCTCAAGTGGTTTAGCATGATGCTTTCCTAGGTCTATTGATAAATTACAAATAAATGTTGTCATCACATTCGAACATTCAAGTGGACATCCAAGTTGTCATCAAACTCATGAATGCGAGTGGACATCCGAACAATAGGTCAAATTGTAAAATTAAAAGTAGAACACGATGCTTTTAAGTTTTTAGACCTTGTGTGATGCTTCTTAATCTTCCCCTATGATGTAGAACATAATGCTTTGCACTCTGTGTTTCTCATTTTTCATTGCAAGCAGTTTGTTAACTGTTTATAATATGAAAAATATAACTCGCAGCGAAACGCAGGGTTCAACACCTTGTTAAGTTTAAATTTAAGTTCGAATATAATTTTGTCTTACTATTGAACTACAATTCAAGTGGCCTTTGGATTAACATTAATGAGAAAAATTACATAAAGCCATAAAGGTAAATTCTCATTGTTTGAATCTACTACTTTGGTTCGGTTTGTTAATGAGCTATGCTCGAGTTAAAGCAAGGTCGCTTGTTTACCTCGTTTGATGCTAATTGGATGGGGAAAAAAAATCAAGGGTCACTAGTTCTTGCCTATTTAGCGATAAGGAGATGCACAATTGTGATTTGAATCTCTTTTGTTCTGATTATAGCTATACGTTGGCCAAAAAGATATATAGCCCAAATTTTTATTTACAAATTCGGAAAGTGAAATATTAGCATTTGTTAAAACAAGCTAGATTGGACCATGAGTTATTTACAAGTCGTGCTCAAACTTAAATTTTGACATGTTAAGAGTATACGAATTGAGCTGACTCGTTTAACTATTAGTCTGAGGCTAAGATAAAACTGGCTCAAGTCAACTCACTTGTTTAAGATATGCTAAATGATTTTGCCCATTTGATAATCTGGTACACAGTCTGTTGGATATTTTAGTGTAATTTGAGATTGTGTATGACATTCAAATAAGAGTCCACGCTTGTTTAAATGTCATCAGGCCTAACGGAGGATCCAAGGGGGCAGTGCCCCCGAGAGAAGCGGGGTCCAAAGGGTGGCAGCCCCTGACGGGGTCCAAGGGGCAGAGCACCTGGCTGGGGTCGAGCTGCAAGGTCAGCTTGGAAATTTTTATTTTTAGACAAATGTCCTTCATCGAAAATACATTAGAAAAATAATTTCGGGCCTAATATACATTCGTGAAACTTGAGGGACTAAAGGTGTAAAACCAAAATTACGCTCCTGCGTATTCGGTTTCTTGATCCCCTGAAAAAAATTCGATTTGTTTATCTTCTCAAAATTGCTCAATCAAAAATCCATACGAAAATCTAAAATCAATCTGATTTTATCCAATCAAACGTTGGTAGACACTCCAATTGTTTGATCTGAAAATGATCACACGACTTAAGATTTATCCAATAATTTTCGAGAATTTCCCAACACAATCATGTGACACGAAAATTAGGTGTTTCAACTAAATAATTAAATGGTGTGTGTTGGGGTCAGCATATCCACGTTATTGTTAAAAATTACTAGAATTAAGCATATGTTCACTTGGCTTACATTGAGCATCTGCTACTTTTCTTTAAATGGGTTAGGCCATGTTTGTTTGGATCTAAATGACTCTGGTCAGACTTATAAGTCTGACTCGGTCAGATCTATGTATTTGGTTGATACCCACTTTTTCAATAAGACCCTCTTATTCTCCTCTTATTAGGTCAGTGAAAATATAATCTCTGACTCAAGATCCCCCACCCCACTGCCTCTCCTTCGTCTGCGGTCTTCACCGGCCTCCCCTTCTGCTCGAAGTCGCTTGCTTCTCCTTCATCTCAAACTCGCTGGCCTACACAAGTACGTCTTCAGGGACCTTTAGATCTTCTTTTGCCTTCGATTGATTGTT
>BJCM01180585.1:0-11307 GCA_018326385.1 Flaveria bidentis
CTCATCCTTAGTTCTAAGGAAGAAAACCCAAGTGAATCATGTAAAGTCATCAGTGATCACTAAACAGTAAAAGGTTCTTCCTAGACTCATTACAGTGGTGGGGCCAAAGAGATCCATATGTAACAAGTGTAGGGTGTAGTGATGGAGTTCCTTTCCTTAGGCCTGTGAGATACCTTATGTTGCTTCCCTTTCGGGCATGCAACACAATGATCATCACTTGTAAACTTTTTCTTTGGTATTCCACTTACCAAATCATTCTTAATTAATTTATTCATGTTTTTAAAGTTTACATGGCACATTCTTTTATTCCATAGGAAAGACTCATCACTATTGGCTTTAGACAAAAAGCATAAAACTTCTATAGAGGGAGATGTTTCTTGCAAATCCATCTTGTACATGTTCCATTTCCTGGGGGGCTCTAAGCAGAATGTGCTCTTGAGGAATGACCACACCAGGCTTGAGAATAATGCACTCATGCTTAGTAAATAGCATGTTATGACTCTAATCACAAAATTAGGATACACTTAGAAGATTGTACCCAAGCTCTTTGACAAAGTTTACCTTTTCAATGCTGAGCTTACCATTTATGACCTTGCCCCTTCCAGAAATGTAACCACCTTCATCTCCTCCAAAAGCAACTGGTCCTCCATCAATCCTTTCAAAGTTCTGGAGTAGTGACCTATTGCCTGTCATGTGCCTGGAAAACCACTATTAATGATCCAGACATTCTAGTTTGTCTTGAGCTGTCCCTGCACAAAGAAAATAATTAGTTACATTTGGAAACCCAAGCCTTGCTTGTCTTGGGCTCATTAACAGAAGGTAATGCAACAATAATAGATCCTATGGTTGTACTAAGAGGATCTTGAGCTGTTGTTGATGGAGAAATTTTAGTCATTTGGTCTTTCTTAGACATCCACACCACCTTTGGAGTCTTGGACTTGACCTTCAAAACTTCGGATGCTTTTGGAGCTTCGGAAGTTTTGATGACTGAACCTTCGGAAGATTCTACAGACACTGCAGTAGACTTCAGTGCTTCTGAAGAACTCCTTTCTTCCTAGACCAACTTTTCTTCCGAGGGTAATTTCCCACTTTCCTTCTTCTTAAACTTGGAGCTTCCGAAGGAAACAGATTTTCCTTCCGAAGCTTTAATCTTCTTGAGACCCTTTGAAGTCTTTGTTTTGGTCATATGGACAATACCTTTAGGATTGTAAGGATAATCCTTATTAACGTGAGTGATACTTTCACACATGACACACACCATTTTCTTCTTCACAAGAGTCTTTTGCTGGGAACAAGACTGTCTTTGATCACATCCCTTCTCCACCTTCATCTTTGCAGATGCTGAGACAATCCTTTTGGGCTGAGAACTGTTCTTGGAGTTTAATGGTCCAGGCTGTGCAGCAGTGGTACACAGCAGATCAGTCTTCTTCTTGTTACTGAGATGAGTTGAGCAAGAACCAGAACTCTTAACAGAAGAGTTTTGGTTGATGTCTTAAGTCCTTACTACTTCAAATCCTGCAGATATGAAAACTTGTTTCTGCTTAGAGTCAATAGTAGCCTTGATCCTTGAGCCTTCCTTGCCTTTCTTTTGCTTTTTTTGATCAAGTTCTTTCTTATGGACTTGGTCATCACAGTCTTCTTCTTCTCCTCAGAAGGATAGTGGCCCTTCTTGGAATCCTCCTCTTCACTCTTCTCAGAGGAATTCTTCACTATCTCTTCTATGAGATGATGTTTGGGTTCTATGCTATCCATTTCAACCACATGTAGGGTTGAACCCATTTGATTGTTGAAGTTGCTAGATGAACCTTGCATGTTCGTCTCCATCTGGTAGCCACTGAGAATCCCATATAACTCTGTCAGAGTAAGAGTTTTGAGATTTTCAGTTCTCTTGATCACAATAGTGTGTCCATTGCCTAGGAAGTGAGGACATGAACTTCCTTACAATATCTCTATTCTCAAGAGTAATTCCTCCATCCACAAGGGTATCCACAATCTCTACATACCTAAAGTATTGCTGAGTCATGGTTTCACCTATTTTGAAGGTGAAGTTTTCAAACTGCTGCTTCAAGAGATCCTTCTTGTTCTCTTTGGCTTCAGAGGAACCCTCATACATCAGTTTCAGTGCATCCCACAACTGCTTGGCTGTTTTGCACTTCTTGAAATCTCTATACACAGATTTTGGAAGGGCAGTTTGAAGGGTTGTCATGGCTTTTCTGTCAATCTCTACTCTCTTCCTATATTCATCAGAGTAGTTAGCCACATCCTTGGGGATGATACCAGCACCAGTAGCAGAAGGGGTGCTAGGTATGAAAGGTCCATTTTCAATAGACTCCCCATTCTTGAATCAAGAGACCTGATGAAACCTTCTATTCTCAAACACCATGTATCAAACTCATCAAGAGTGATTAGTGGGGACTTGTTCATGGTTTCAGTTTCCATATCAGTCTTGGAAATGGTTGCCATTTGAAAAGTTTAGTATTGTGTGTGTGAGGGATCTTAAGATGGTGAGATCTTATATCAAGAGCCTGGAAAGCTCTGATACCAAATGCAGGACCGGTGAAGGGGATCAATTACAACACAACAACACAAAGAGGAGATTAACCAAACTTGATGAAACAACAATACTGGATTAACCACAATAAGACACTAAGAACACAAGTAATATGAGAGACAGAACACAAGAGCACAAGTAGATGGTTTTCAAGATTGCAATATATTGCTTTCTTTATGTTCTATTACAAGTGTTACAAAGCATAATAGAAAGTTACAAGAATATGAGATACTTATACTACATCCTACAGCCGGCTATCCTTTGAAAGCCAGCTGGATACAATTGACTAGACATAAACAAAATCAATTGTAGAGTCAAAAGGCAGATTGCCTTTTGTCTAGTGACTATGACAAGCCATAGTTCACATCCTTATCTATTACAAAAAGGATAAAGTACATGAAGTAGAAAGTTACAGACTCAAGACCTCAATGTACAGTTACCAAAAGCAAGGACCTTTTCACCAACTCATGTAAGTTGGTGACTTTACAAAGATGCAACGGAAAGGTGACCAACTTTATGGAACAGTACATCATATAAAGCATGTGTCAAAAGTCTTCGGAAGAAATCTGTCTTCATAAGTTAAAGCTTCGGAAGACTTTGTTTCTGAGGCTTCGGAAGACTTCATATTTGGCTTCGAAAGATATTGGTCTTGGCTTTGGATATCTTTCCTAACCAAGGTTGGCCTTAGAGGAGGAAAGAGAAAGGAAGAAAAAGAAAGCTAATCTGCAGCTCTGGGGAAAGGATATCTTTCCTAACCTCCAGGGCTTTCTCTCTTCAAGAACTATCTCCACATGATAATGACACGATCCTATGGCTCTTTAACAAAAAGCAGGATCAACTGGAGAAAAAGAGGAAGAAAGCTACAAACAAGAAGAGGAGGGACAAGAAGAGAAAGGAAGAAGAAGCTGGGGTTACTACCGCCAAGAAGATAGGTGAGAAGGCCTGGATAATGGATCTATTTGGGCTTATGGCTTCTGTGGTAGGAAAGTGGGACCCATGTTTGAAAAGACACTTAAGCGACATATCAGTGACATCAAGGCTGACATTTGCTTGGGAAAATGGAAAGAGATGTACAGAAGGGGACAGGGGATGATCTTCAGACCAACACCTCAACCCCGACCTACAACCCAAACTCAACCCCAACCTCAACCTGAACCTTTCCCATTTCCTTTCCCTATCAAAACTAAGCCTATTTCCGAACCTTACACCCCTAAACCTACACCAAACACCATACTTACCTCATCACCACAACCACCTCAAGTAATCATCCCTCAACCTAAAACATTACCCAGAACCCAAACACCTTTACCTAACTAACAACCATCCAAACAATCCCCTCAGCCTTTTAAACATCTCACCTTAGAGGAGTTTAAGAAGATCAAGATGAAGCTCAAAAAATGCAAAACTTTGAGTGATATCTCTAGTGAGGAGGATTCTTTCAAACTGAGTTATATTGATGGATCCTCATGTTCCCTCACAATAGATCAATTCCTTGATCTGCCAAGAAGAACATTGGACCAGGCTGTTAAACTCCTTGTCCTCAACTCTAATTCACTAAATGATGAAGAGAAGAAGCTAAGAAAAAAGCTGGTGACTCTATTAGATACCAAAAAGGGGGACAAAGTACCTAGCAAACCCCTTGTGCCAAGAAAGAAGATTGTCCAGTGGAGGTTTGAAGACTCTTCTCACAACTTTGTTGTTGAGAGAGAGAATGGCGAACTAAACAGGCTTTATGCCTCATCTCTACTACACATGAGGAAATTTGATGTTGTTGAGTTAGCAGAGAAGCCATTCTCTAACCCTCCAAACTCTGAGGCTGCAGCCCGTATTAGAAATCACCTGAGCAGTCTTCATGTTGCCGAGCTAACTGGTAGGACGAGGATTGAAAAGGAGTCAAAAAGGAGAGAGGAAGAAGAGATGAAATGATCAATAACCAAAGGCAATGCCTTTCTTCAAATGGTTGTAGATCCTAAACTTGAATCCATTGTTAGATGGAAGTATGATAATAACTCTCGTGAACTAACCCTCTTTAGGAGGGCACAACAAAGGATGCATGTCATTAGGAGTGATAGACTGGATCTCCTATCCACTAATGACTTGCGCAGACTTATCAGCACAACCTCCAGATAGAACAAATAAATAGACAAATATCTCCTGTCCCTTTTGTAGAAAGTCTTGAGAAGTAGAAGTAAATAAGGTTTTGGTAGCATCAGCCTCGGGGGAGTTTGTTGGATCCAGAAAGGCTGGTGCAACCAAAACCAAACACTATTTTTGGTACAACTTGTAAATGACTTCCGAAGCTAATTATGGAACTTTTGAAGGAAATGGAGTTCTTCTTAAGACAAAATGCAATATCAACTTCTGAAGACAAAGTCTTCTCTTCCGATGTTCAAGACTTAGAAGAATTCAAAGACAATGACTTCCGAAGTAGAAGTCCCCAAGCCACGGAAGAAGCAGCCTCTTCAAAAGTATAAAAAGCTTTGGAAGAACTTGTTCTTCCGAAGCAAATTAACCTTCAGAAGTTGCTGCTATGGACCAATGGACATAAGTATGGTCTCAGACACTCCATTGCAGACCTCTGATACAACTTTAGTTGGTGACAAAAGGTAAGTTGTGGACATTATCTAATATACCTTAACTATAGCTTTGTAGTATCTGCTTTAGTTAGAGGATTCTAGCTGGTATCAAAGTATAATCGGGTGTAGGTGATAGTATATATAGTTTCTCATTGTAACTCTTGTATCATGTTTCCAGTTGTAAACTTTGTCTTTCAAATCTGTTGTAAGATCTCACCATCTTAAATCCTTTCAATTTTACAAAACAGTTAACAACAAAAAGGACAACTCTTACCAAGGCTGATATGGAAACCGGTACCATTGCGAAATCTCCACTAATCACTCTTGATGACTTTGATAGTTTGTGCCAAAGAATGAAAGGGTTCCTCAAGTCTCAAGATAGAATGATGTGGGAATCTGTTGTGTTAAGACCTCATGTTCCATGTAGCACTTCAGCTGCCGGTGGTGGTGGTATGATTCCAAAGGAAGCGGTTGACTACTCAAAGGAAGATCGGAAGAATATTGATGTAGATTAGAAGGTCATAACCGCTCTCCAACTGCTCTTTCAAACTCTCTATACAGAGGCTTCAAGAAGTGCCCGAAAGTAAAGAAACTATGGGATGCACTGAAGCTTATGTATGAGGGTTAAAAGAAGCAAAAGAAAACAAGAAAGACCTCTTGAAGCAACAGTTTGAGAACATCACCTACAAATAAGGTCAAACCATGACTCAACGATACTTCAGGTATGTTGAGATTATGGATACTCTAATGGATGTAGGAGTAAATCTTGAGAATAGGGATATTATGAGGAAGCTCAAATCCTCTCTTCCCAGATAATGGACATACTATTGTATGGTAACTAAGAGAACTAAAAACCTGAAGACCCTTACTCTCATGGGGTTGTATGGATACTAGATGGAGATGAACATGCAAAATTGATGCGATGCGGATAGTATATATATTTTGATAAATATTTTTTGCACAGATTCAGTTTTAATTGGTTATAACTAATACTAAAACACACACACACACAAGGCAAGTGTACCTGTCGTGTGGTAATATAGTGTTGGTAAGAACCGAGTATCAATCCCTGGCCAGACCTAGCCTATTCAAAAACCTTAATAATTGACTATCAGATTTGGTTTTTGGTTTGCGAAAATGATAAGTTGCATTGATAAGATTTTTAGGGTTTAAAAACAATAGTTAAAATAAAGTAAAATAAGATTGAAACATTTGGATTTAAAACCAGGGAATAAAGGCTATCATCTGAATTAGACTACACTTATGTAACTGTGATGAATTAGTGGTGTGATTAAAGATATTAATTAATGTAATTATGTTAATATTTATAAAGGTGAGTTGGCGTGATTTTCTTCTATCTGCGCTATAGTGACCAAGATCACGTCAGGTTGAGTTTACTACTTAGATCAAAGCTCTAGTGTAGGTAAATCTTTTGTGATCTTTTTGACATACGATTTATGAAAACATAACTTAATGTTAAAAAGAAAGTTGATCAAGTTCTTTCCTAACATACCATTAATTTGGGAAAACCATAACAACTACTGTAGATTTCTCAGATTAAAAAAAGGGAACCCAGAAATAATCAGAAAGTTAATGTGATATGATTTCTAATAACCATTTCTAGTTCATTAGCTATGGATTTATTATGAAGGTCGGTTTAACGAGTGAAAGTTGATCATATTTTTTCAACCGTGTATGACAATGACAATCACAAACTATAAAGTTATAACTTTCCGTTCAAATGTAGATGCTACCCGTCAAAAGTTTTCCCAAGACCACCATAATATTAACATAATATATATCACCCTATTAGTTCATCACAAATTACATAAGTTCATCCAATTAGGATGATAATAAGAGTTTAACTCATAATGAGCTTAAACATAACAATAAATAACATAGATGATAGATATGAAATCATCAGTGAAATGGAATAATCAAAGAAGTGATCCATAATGGATGATGTTTAGACAATCCCGAGCTTCTTCCACATGTTGTATACACCTCCCAAGCCTCCAAATGATCTTGAAGACTTGATTCCCGAGAGAATTATGCTGAGTAACTCTCCCACCAAAGCATGCCAAAATGGTGAACTTAGGTTCTATTTATAGGCTTTCTGGAGTGTTTAAGCATGACCTCGTGCCTAAAAGGCATGACCCCCTATTAGTACAATGCTTACGAGAGTTGGTTGACTCGTACATGCAAGTAATGTCATGAACGACTCTGTGCTAAATAGGGCACAACCCCGTGTTAGAGGTGGGCCACGACCCTGTTCCTCATAGGGCACGACCCTGTGCTTGCTTTTAGGGGACATTACTTTTTTCCTGTCAGATGTCCAAACATGGGGGTGTGTTAATTTAGCACGTAAGTGTGTTTTTGGCAAGGCATGGGGGCGTGCTTAATGAGGCACGACCCCATGCTTAGACTCCAAAGCTCGTATTACTTCAATTTCATGTAAAAATGCTTCTTTTGTCCATCTTGCCTTATTAAACACCTAAAAACACAATTTAACATTTTTAAGTACATATTCATCATTTTAAGAGAGATATTAAGGAATAATTGATGTGTTTTGATAGGATTTTTATGTATAATTTGGAGCACATCAAAAATCCATCAAGCAAAGCTTCCAACAATCAATAGAGTTCAGTCCTTCATGTGGTTGAAAGTGACTAAAGAGAACCCCAACATAATGTCCTCTGCTACCCTGAAAACTCATAAGGGGTCCTTTTATCGCCTTCCCGAAGACACCAAGAGAGAGCTTCATCAAAGTAAGGACATTCCAAGAGACAAGCTCTTCTCAAGCCTTTGTGTATACTGTTGAAAATAGTGGTAACTTTCTCTTCACTCTTGAAGACTTGAATTGTATTCATCCAGATGATAGTATATGTAGATAGTCCAGCAAATGACTCTTCTCACTCATAGGGCGAAGAAGTTCTAAAAGAGGACAAGTAGGAAGTTTTCCAGTAGTGCAACCAATGGAAAGTTTGAACTGGATAAAAGCATAGTAATGTGTTACAAGCATAACCAAATGGGAAAGTTTGCTAGAGAGTGCAAGGCACCCAGGAAAAATGGTTGTCAAGTACAATCCAAACCAAACTACATTAATAGAGCTCCATAAACTGAGAAGCCCAAGCAGCAAGCTGTAATTGTTATTAATAAAGGAGGCTTTGACTGTAGCTTTAAGATTGAGATGTTTTCCCATACCAAGCATTGATAGTTGATCATGAAGAAGCCAATGTATTTGAACATCTTTGTAATCCTAAATGTATTGCTAAAGTAAATGGATACATGTCTTATAACTTTATAATAAGATTTGACCTTGAGTCCTTAAATATATTAAAAGCTTATTTAAAAAAAGCTGAAATGATTATAGACTCAAAATAGAAGATCCAAAGAAAACAATTTCAAATCTTAAGCATGAGCATATAAATTGTAGGGCTTAAGGTAAAGATCTCATTACCAAGTTAACCGAGTGTTAGGCTGAGCTTGTGATAAGCAAAGCGAGGTTCGGAAAATATGTTATTGAAGAAGTGACCTTCAAGAACATTATATCTTGATTCTTACATGCGATGATTTGTTATCACAATAAGCAGAGACTAGATCTACTGAGATAGCTCCTCCACACACTCTACTATTTGTATGATATCCAAGGTATGAAACTTGTCAAAATGAGCTTCCCCCATAGACACCATTTAAGAACAGGATGAAGATGAAGAGAAGATAGTGAAGGGTGGATTTGAGGTGAGTAAAAATGATTATTCTAAGAAGGGTCACTATTCTCCTAAGGAAAGGAAAGAACCAGTGATGACAAAGTCTAAAAGGAAGAACTTGATCATGGCAGCCAAAATAAAATTAAAGAAAACCTAAGAAATCAAGGCCACCTTTAACTCCAAGAAAAAACAAGTCTTTATCTCTGCTGAATTTGTGGTGGTGAAGACTGAAAACTCAACTATGGACTCTAGTAACCAAAGTCCTAGTTCATGTCAATCTCATCCTGGTCAAGAGAAGAAGACTGATCAGTTGTGCACCACTACTGCATAGCCTGAACCATCTAGTTCCAAAAGCAATCCTCACTTTAAGAAGCTTGCTACATGATCTAGGATGAGAAAGATGTATGTGGAAAGTGATCAAGCTAAGTCCTCTACTAAAAAGAAGCCTCTCAAAAGAAATCCACACTACTACAAAATATACCTTTAATGACACGTGAATTGTGACACACACTAATTTAATGACATGTAAATATGTATGTCATAAACAAAATGTCATCTTTACTAAAATATGTAACAACAATGCATGTCATATTTTGTGTCATCTTATGTTATTTGATATCCCGCGTATTATTCTAAGTTAAAAGGGTTTGAAAAGCCCTAACACCACCATCAAAGTTAAACCACACAATCATAGTCATTTAACAATTCCACCCAACGTCACTGCCTCATGTTCAGCTCCTTTAGCTTAAAGATTTGTTGAAAAGTCTTGCCGTACAAGTAATGTCTCCAAATTTTCAAGGCAACGACTACTTCACCTAATTCCATATCGTGAGTAGTGTCATTCTTTTAGTGCATCTTAAGTTGTCTCGAGGCATGTGCTATGTCTTTGTCACATTGCATCAGATCATAACCAAGTCCTTGGATAGAAGCATTATAGTAAACCATGATGTCATTACTACCCTCTAGCAATCCTAATATCAATTCACCACATTGTTTTTGTTTAAACAACCGAAAAACGGCTTTTTAACTCTCACCCAATTATACATTGTTCCTTTATGGATCAAAGCTGTGAGAGGTTGAGCTATCTTAGAAAATGCCTTAATGAAACGTCGATAATATCCTGCCAGGCCAAGAAATTGCCTTATCTTACTAGGTGTCTTGGGAACTATCTAATTCTTTATCGCCTCAATCTTTGCACAATCCACATGTATTTCCTTCTTGTTAACAATATGACCAAATAATTGTACTCCACGAATACACAAATCACCCTAAGAAAACTTGGCTTACAACTATTCCTTTCTAAATAATTCCAAGATGTAAGGCTTATTGAAAGGCTAATGCACCTGAAACAACCAAGTACTTCCTGCATGCATGCACTTGGTACTTAGTAGAAGTTTCTTAGGAAGTTTTACACTCTACAGAAAACAATATTCTAAGTGTAAATCTTCCAATGCTAGAACCAAAATCTTTCAAAGCCAAATATGAAGTCTTTTGAAGCTTCAAAGAAAAAGTCTTCCAAAGCTAATGATTCTATTGACCATCCCTTAAACGGTACTACAATTGATATCAGAGCGTTCCAGGCTCTTGATTATAAGATCTCACCAGCTTAGATCACTCAGTCTCATAAAATACTTAACATCTCTAATGGTAGCTCTCATAAAGGCTGATATGGAAATCAGAACCATGAAAAAGTCCCCACTAATAAGTCCTAAAGACTTTGATTATTAGTGCCAATGAAAGGAAGACTTCATCAAGTCTTAAGACTCCAAGATGTGGGAGTCTATTGTCTTAGCACCTTACATACTAAACACCTCTTTAGTTGCTACTGGGATTCGTATGATTCGAAAGGAGATAAATCAGAAAGCCATGACTGCCTTCCAAACTACTTTTCCAAACTCCATATACAGAGGCTTCAAGAAGTGCAAAACTGCTAAACAACCATGTGATGCACCAAAAGAATTGAATAAGTTCACAGCATAAAAAGGGGGAGCATACTTCTCCCCCTTGTTTATAAATATTTTAAAAACAAAACGGGGCCGCAAAACTCACCTTGAAATGTAGTGAAGTAAATTGAATGAAATACTTCAAAGGATGAGAGGAACAAACGATCAAGCACCTATAATAATTATAATTAAGTTTTAAGACATGATCAAGAGTATAGATGCATTCGGTCGATTTCGGGTCGGTTCGGGTTTGACGCGTGACACGTACACGACCAAGCTTATAGTTATATTACCAACACCCATGTGATAACACATATATATGTATATACGACACACACATCACATATATAGTAAATATACACACACCCAAACTTATTATATAAACATACACACTATGCACTTTATATATATATATATATATATATATATATATATATATATATATAACACTCACACCATACACAACAGTCGTGCACTACTGTGTTTGTCTCACATAGACACACATTTGCACAATACACAATAGATAT
>BJCM01180658.1:0-12771 GCA_018326385.1 Flaveria bidentis
ACTGTAACCTATAAATACCACTTAATTCGTGAAAAAAAGAGAGTTTTCGAGATTACAAAACCCTAGCCGTCTGAGTTCGTCCAGTACGTCTCTTCCAAGTTCATAGAACGTTTCAGATCATTCCTAATCTATTCTTAACGTATTCTAATCGTTAGGTTTGATCGGGTTAACGTTTTCTTTGATTGGATCGCCAATCAAATAGGATTCCGCACTATTTGATCTGGTCTCACGTTGAATCAGTTAGTACACCGTACGTAGCAGGTCCTAACAGTTGGAAATCCGTGTTTCTTTTAACAACATCAATTAGATTCTTTTCAAAACAATCAAGTATAAAGTGATATTTAATGCCGATGTGTTTGGTCTTAGGATGTTTTACCGGATTTTTAGTAATGGCTATTGCAGTATAATTATTAACAAATATAGGGGTGTTAGAAAATTTCAAACCGTAGTCCCGCATCTGCTGTTGAATCCAGATGATTTGAGAACAGCAGCTTGCCGCAATAACATATGCAGCTTCACAAGTTGACGACGCAACTGATGTTTGCCTCTTACACTGCCATGTGACTAATCTTCTCCCAAAGAATTAACAACCTGCTGAGGTGGACTTGTAGTTCATCTTGCAGCCACCATAATCCGAGTCACTGGCCGTCAGCTCAAAATCATCGTCATGAGGATACCACAACCCAAGTGTTGGTGTACCCTTCAGATAATGAAATATCCTCTTGACCCCTATAAGATGGTTAACTTTTGGTTTTTCCTAATATCTTGAACAAAGACACGTTGCGTACATGATATCAGGTCTTGAGGCAGTGAGGTACATGAGGGATCCAATCATTCCTTGGTACATGGTAGCATCAACTAGATCACCATTCTCGTCGGGTGCAACATCATGGTTTGTAGCAAGTGGAGTCCCTGCTGCGGAAGCATTCTCCATGTCAAACCGACTGAGAATATCCCCTACATACTTGGTCTGATGTAGAAATATCCCCTTTGGTGTTTGATCCACCTGTAACCCGAGAAAGAACTTCATCTCTCCCATGGCACTCATTTCAAATTCATCCTTCATTACTGCTTCAAATTCTTTACATAAGTCTTCGTTCTTGGAGCCTAAGATTATGTCATCAATATAAATCTGAACAAGCAGTAGCTCACCATCCTTTTCTTTGATGAATAGTGTATAGTCAATTACATCTCTGTGAAATCTGTGTTTCACAAGGTGAGTTGAGAGTTTTTCATACCATGCTCTCGGGCTTGGTGAAGCCCGTAGAGAGCCTTATCCAGTTTGTAAACTCTGTCCTGATGATATGGATCCTCAAATCCTTCGGGTTGACTGATATACACTGTTTCTCGGATTTCACCATGATGAAATGCACTATTTGCATCCAGTTGATAGACTTTAATCTTCATGTAAAAGGCATAGGATAGGAAGATACGGATGGCTTCCATTCTCGCCACAGGTGCAAATATTTCATTGTAATCAATTCCCTCGACTTGTCGAAATCCTTGAACTACAAGTCAAGCCTTGTTCCTGATGATGACACCTTGGTCATCTTTATTACATTTCAAGACCTATTTTGTGCCAATGACTTTAGCACCCTTAGGTCTATCCACCAGTGTCCATACACCTAACTTCTTGAATAGAAGAAGTTCTTCTTGCATGGCACTCACCCATGCCTCATCATTTAGGGCTTCACTGACGTATTTTGGCTCAAACTGAGACACAAAACAACGATATGCACGATCGTGAAGGTATCCTTTTTCCATTACCGAGGCATAATCAGTTGAATATAGTTGATTTCTTGTTTGAACTCCTAATCTGACATCCCTAATGACATTTTCCAGAGGATGATAGACATTTAGGCGTGATCCAAGAGTAGTGGGAACAACTACCTCAAAATCCAGATTATGAACGTTTGATTCCGTATTTGAGGCAGTAGGACTGTGAGGTTCTGAAGACTCAAAGGCATCAACGTCATATGCTTGTGGACTTGCAGGAGTAAGAACCTGTTCCTCCTGATTGTTCTGGTCATTCTCCACGGCTTCATTGTCAGAGGAGGAGTCACTTACCTCAAGTGCTCCCCCTGAATGGTTAGACGATTCACCTTGTGAACTAGAAGATGTTGAGTCTTGTGATGGTGTGTTTAAGACAGCATACATCATTTTGGCTGCTAACTCAACGTCAAAAATGGAGAGAGGTATGTTGAAGGACTTGAAGAATCCATCATAATCGAAAAAGAATGCGGGTCCTTTTCCAGCAGGAGGGATGGTATATCTCTGAACGTCCACATTACACCACACTTCTACATGACCCGTTGAGTTGTTGTAAACTCTCTTATTCGAAATGTTGTATCCTAGAAAGATTCTCTCTTCAGCCTTCTCGCTGAACTTGCCTTCCTGAGTTTTCTTCAGTAGGGTGCACGACGCGCCAAACGGTTCAAGATACTCTAGATTTGGTTTACATCGTTGTAGTAACTCTTAACACGTCTTGCCATGACGTTTAACCACTAGAACTCGATTTAACGTGTAACACACATTGGCAACTGCCTCATTCCAAAATTGGATGGGCAGTTTCGAGTCTGCTAGCATTGTCCGTGCTGTCTCTATTAAGTTGCGATTCGTTCTCTCAGCAACGCCGTTCATCTGAGGAGTGTAGGCGGAAGTGAACTGGTGCAAAATTCCCTTGTCTTTGCAGAAAGCCTCCATCCATTGGTTTTTGAACTCGGTTCCGTTGTCTAAGAGTACTTGTCTGACCTTCAGCTTGTAGAGTGACTCCAGTGTAGTTACTAGTTCTTTGAATGATTCAAATGTTTCTGATTTTGATTTTAGAAACATCACCCAAGAGAATCTTGAGTAGTCATGTGTAACTACATAGCAATACAAGTCACCTGCGACCCTTCTTGTACTGACTGAACCAAACAGGTCCATGTGAATAAGCTCAAGAGGCAGTTCTATGGAATGAACCTTCTTTTCCTTATAAGCCTTCTTTGTCTGTGTGCCTTTCTTGCAGGCGACAAAAATCCGGGAATTGGAGGTTTTAAACGTTTACTCCCTACACTAAACCATTCTGGATCAAGTTGATCATCTTCCGTGGATTGATGTGTCCCATTCTCCTATGCCAGGAGATAGAATCCTTCTCAGTAGCCTTTGACAAGAAGCACTAAACTTGATGATCCATGGTGGAGGCCTTTGACAGATCCAAGACATAAAGGTCATTATATCTGGAAGCAGACATTAAGACTTGATCCTCCGGGATCACATAGTCCTTTTTCAGGACATAGCACTTCTTACTGTCGAATACTACCTGAAATCCTTTGTCACATATTTGGGATACAGAAAGTAAGTTGTTTTGAAGTATTTGAACATAGTTTACATTGTCAAACTTCACTTTCTTGTTCCCTACTTCTCCTTGAGCTATGATGTAACATCCTTTGTTTCCAGCAAAAGAAACATGACCTTCTTTAATTTGTTTGATGTTTGACAGGAGTGCCCGGTTTCCAGTCATGTGCCTTGACGCTTCGCTATCTACGATCCAAGTGTTAGTATCAACACTATAGTGAACACCCTGCACATTCAATGGAAATCGTTGAGGTTAGGGACCCAAGCCTTAACTGGTTTGGGTGACCCAGAGGCATCACACATCATAAATTCCACCCATTGACCTTTTGAGGGTGAGGGAAGATCTGCTGTCTTCTTGTTCTCATTATCAAATACAAGGATGGACTTCTCTTTCAATAAACTAGTTTTATGTAAGGCCTGTTTGTGATACACAGACGACTGGCTAATGTGTTGAACTTTAGGGTCACTAACTCTTTTTGGTGGAGTCATGGAGCTTCTCTTGGATGAGCTCTGTTCAGTGTCAAAAAGTTCAACTCTTTTCCTTGGAGTCTGATAATAAGGACAGTAAGACACGATGTGTCCATACTTTCCACAGTTGTAGCAAGATCTACTTTCACATGTTGGTGTAGCTGTTTCTGTGGAGAAGTGTGTGACACACATGTGACTTTATTCTGTTTTGGATTTAATGCTTGTTTTTAGAGGTTTTAACTTGTTTAACAACATTTTTAGCTTTAACCTTTTCAACTTCTTTACCCGTTTGTTTATCTAGACTTAGACATGAAGCACGTGTTTAGTTAACTTGTTTGGTCTTTTTGGGTTCTAAAATAGACGTGGTTGACCCACACTTTACCTTAACATTCTCAAAATTTTCATCCAGATTAGCAATAGGCATTTTCCCATTTGATTTTAAAGTGGTCTCCTTTTGTTTAGTGCCAGATTCAATAGGTTGACATGTGGAATCTGGATCACTTTGAAGAGGAGTGGGCACCACATGATCCTTGATTGGGTTATTATTTATTGGTTTACTTTTGGCATTCATCAAGTTCTCATGTGGTGGTGGAACCACTTTATATCCCAAGCCCTCCCCATTGTTGCTTTCTCTTACTAAGTGTTGGACAATGTGAGAAGAACTTGTCCAACTATGCAGTTTTTGTTTTATTGAAATTACTTCTACTTCCAAAACTGCTTTTTGTTTCTTAGTGTCTTCTAGGGAGTTTAGATAGAACTTAATATCATAAGCTTGGTTAAAAGCTACAACTTCGATTTCCCTAAGTTGTTTGTTCAAAAGTACTATCTTTTCTTTATAACTGTGCTCATTTTGTTTTAAAATTCTATTTGCTTCTGTGCACAGTTGTAGATCATTTACTAAGCTATCATTGTGGTCTAATAACCTAGCAAATTTTAAGTCTATGCTTTCTCTAAATTTATTACATCCAATGCATGCATGACTATCAAATAATTGATCAGTGGAACTTACCTTAGAGGGTGTGGTTGAATCAGCCATCAAAGCAGAGTCTGACTTTTCTAGTTCTGGTGATTCTAAACTTTTTGTCCTTGTCCCTTCTTCAGATAGGTGATCGACCACGTTTGAAGTTTCTTCAGTGTTTGACATCGCGATTTCCACTGCAATATCACCTTCGCTTGCGGAGTCGTCATCTAGATCCTCAACACCAGCAATGTTGGATTCTCCCGGAGACACAAACCGAAAGCTCCAATCTTGTCCTTCGTCATCGTGAGCAGTCAAGGATTTATGATCCTTGCTTGACGAAGTAGGACTACATGTGCGTTTATCCTGATGATTGAAGGATGAGAATGGATTCCCATTTCCTGTCTTCTTGGGCTTCACACATTCACGTTTGAAGTGCCCCTTTTCCCCACAGTAGAAGCATGTAACTTTGGTCTTGTCAAAACCAAAAGTTGTGTCCTTGGTAGCAATCAAGTTCTATCCGGTCTTCTTGAGAAACTTCTTAGCTCTCCGGACAGCACTTGCTAAGGCCCACATGATGTCCATTCTTTCCAGCTCTGTCTCATCTACCTGCTCGTAGTCCTCATCTGCCAGATGACAGTTTCCAATTTTCCCAGCAACTAGTCCGTCATAGGAGTGAACGACAACTGCTAAGAGATCTATGTGTTCCTTTGCTACCTCTAATGTCAATTTCTCGAGATTCTAGGTCTTCAATTTTGTAGCATTGGCTTTAGGTGCTATGTATTGGGTATCAGACGACCCTGACGTGTAAGATCCTGAAGTAGTAGCTTGAGATGGACCAGCTGAACTCGACACAAATGCCGTTTGAAGTGGTGCTCCTGACGTTTTGGCATATGGAGTTGAGTTGTATAAGGAGGGATTCTAATCATATGAAGAATTTTGGGCCCTGTACTTCATCCTCAACTCTTCCTCTCTCAGTTTCAGAATGAAATTGTATATATCTAACTTCACCAGCATATCATTCTGTCTGAGGTTGGATATAAAGGAAACCCACTTCTCTGGCCACCCATGTGCAAAGTTTGACACTTTGTCTTCCATAGACGTTGTGACTCCATGAGTGTGCAGCTCATTCATCAAGTGGTAGAACCGATCGATGACATCATCTAAGCTCTTCTTACCCATTGACGAGAAGTTGTCGAACTCCTTCTTCAACGCTTAAGCCTTTAGAGCTTTTAATGATGCATTCCCGTCATATCGTTTTTCTAATGCATCCCACAGCTTCTTTGCTTGCTTGTTCTCAGAAAATTGATGGAAGATGTCCTTAGGAATTGACTGAGTTAGCAATGCATATACTGTCTTCTCAGCATTGTACTTTACCTTTTGTCCATTAGTCATGCCGCCTAATGTAAGTTTGACTCCATCTGCACCTACATGTATGCTATACCCCGTCTCTATCGACTCCCACAGATTGGGATCAACTCCATTCAAGTAGATCTCGAATTTTTGCATCCATTGTGGGTAATAATCTAACGTAATTAGCTTAGGGGGCTTATTATGATTCCCCACTTCATTTTCTAGAAGTAATAGATTCTGGATCCTTGAATCCCTCCCTGCGGTGAACGCTGAATATTAATCCTCCATTACTATAAACTTTTAACTTTAGAACAACCTGTTTTACTTGTGCGAATAAAGGAATGCGATTGGACAATTCGTGCGATTGAACAATGCGGATGGCTCAGACGTGCAAATGAACCAATGCGGATGGCTCACTCGTGCGAATGGACAAGTGCGGATAAACAATGCGAATGGGCAGTTCAGTCGTACGAATGGAGGAACGACTGAGTTCAATCTTGCGTATGAGGGATGTGGATGGACTCAGTCGTGCGATTGAGTCAATCGTGCAACTAAGCTGCTAACTTTTGAGAATTCGAAGGTTTAAGGTATTATCACGCAAAAACACGAATTTCCCAAGAATCCTAATTGTCGTATGCTGGAAAAACGTTAACTTTTTGACCTGGAGACGTCTAAAATACTTGTTGACACAAAAAAATTGCGTTTTTTGAGTGAAAACACGATTTTTATCTCAAAATCGATTGAATCACACGTAAATCTAGAGCCAAAGCTCTGATACCACTTGTTAGGACCGTGTACGGGACGTAGTACTAAATGATTTACGTGTATACCAACTCAAATAGTGCGAAATCCTATTTGATTGGCGATCCAATCAGTGAGAACGCACGTTGAATCGATCTTAGATTGATTCTAAATGTTAAGAACGATTGCAAATCGATCTAGTGCGATCTATGTACTTGGAACAGGTTCTATGAATTATCTGGACGGGTAAGATACGATTTAGTACGTAGGTATTTGAAGTGTTTTGTTTTTCCATGAATTAAGTGGTATTTATAGGTTAGTGTTTCTCATTCGTGCGACTGAACCATTAGCATGGTTCAGTCGTGCGACTGAGTCATGCGGTTGATCCATCCGCACGACTGAGTGTTCAGTCATGCAACTGAGTCAATCTCATGTCACAATCGTGCGATTGATCCAGTCTCCTGGTTCAGTCGTGCGACTGGTTCATTAGCATGAAGTTTTTCATGCGTATGGTCCATTCGCACGGGCCATTTGTATGAAAACTTCATACGACTAAGTTTGAATATGTTTCTCAATCATTACTTTACTAAGATCTATTCAAACAACCACAAACCTATATTGTTAGTTCAATTTGCCTTATCAAACATTATGCAATGAAATATTCAACATTATAAGCATAACCACAAAATATATATCATTCAATACTTATTCTATTACATATATGAAAGACATTTTACATTTGAGCTCCTAAACTAGGTACACATGTATCTACAAAAGGTAGATTGCCTTTTGACTAGTAACTATGACATGCCATAGCTCACATCCTTATCTATTACAAAAAGGATAAAGTACATGAAGTAGAAAGTTACAGACTCAAGAACTCAATGTACATTTACCAAAAGCATAGACCTTTTCACCAACTCATGTAACTTGGTGACTTTACAGAGTTGCAGCGAAAAAGGGTTCAACTTTATGGAAAAGTACATTAGATAAAGCATGTTACTAAAAGTCTTCGAAAGAAATCTGTCTTCAAGAGTTGAGCTTCGGAAGACTTTGTCTCTGCAGCTTTGGAAGACTTCATCTTTGGCTTCGGAAGATATTGGTCTTGGTTTGGAAGATTTTACACTTAGAGTATTTTCTGTTGCATGTGTAAAACTTCCTAAGCATTCTTCTACAATGCACTTATGCAGCATGTAGGATAGACTTTGGATGTTTGGGTTGTATTAGCCTCTTCATATATTCTCTACATACATACATACATACATACATATATATATATATATATGTATATATATGTATAAATATATATATATATATGTATACAATATATATATATATATATATATATATATATGTATGTATATATATATATGTATATATATCTGTGTCTGTTTTTATATGAAACAGAGTGATTATTTTACATAAGTTGATAAATTCTCATTTGAAGTACATGTGGTATTTGTACCATTTGTACTTGTTGGGGATGATGACGTTACCCTTTCACTTGATGATAAAATATTAGTTGTGGTAAAATATAGGATGGGGTAAGAAAAGAATTTTTCAAAACAATTGCTTTTGTTTTCTCCTTATGCTTGACAACAAAATTATTCACATCACACTTAACACAATTAGAAGAAACATTATCATTACAACTCAAAGCATTTAAAGAAGAGATAGAAACATCACTAGAACAAGGGAAACATTGTCTAAAACAGATTGTTTTGAATCAAAAACATATATTAAGCTAGAGTTATGATCTAAAACAAAGTGCTGAGATTTAGGAGTACTAAGACTATTGCATCCAAGCCCGCTAGTCGGTCCATAACCATAGTCCTCACATACGTGCTTAGTATTCATACCTTCTAAACCTACAGATAGACTGCTAGTATCTATTTTAATCAAATTATGAGAAGGATGCGGAACAAGCATAGGTGAATAATAGTAAGTACTAGGAGGGGAAGAAACCATAGCCCTTCATAACGCAAACCTGTTTTAATCCTAGCCCCCTTTGTGATTTGCACAAATCATCATGTTTCATCCCAGATATTGTCCATTTATCAAGTTTTGACTGAAGTTTACTTGTTTCAAACTCAGCAAGTGCAACCCTTTCAATCAAAGCGTTAATTTCAACATTTCTTTCCAAAATGATTCTTTTTTAAATGGTCATTTTCTTGTAAATCTTCATTTAGTTTAACAAAATATTTTGACTCGTTTATTTTAAGCACTTCATTTAGTCCTTTTCATTATCGAGTATCAGATGATTTGCTTTATATACACCAAATCAGGCTGAAGAACACATATCCTGAATTACCTCATATAGAAGTCCCATCACCACCTTTTCTATTGCCAAAACTTTCTCACACTGACACACTGGAGTACTCAGCTTGTTTTCCTCGACAGTGGTTGCAGCATCATCTTCCTCATTGCTTTGCTCTGTGGTCTAGCTTCTTGCTCTCAACACCTCCTTATCTTCCCCCTTTGTCCATCCTCAGTCTTCTTTACACACTTCTCACCATCTTTAGCTTCATTAGCTTCACCTCTAAACTCTTTAAATGGATCAAATTCTTCCTTATAGTTCACTTTCTCCTTCTCTTCAATAATCTCAGAAACCAATGCTTGATTGATTTAGTCTCTTGTCTCTTCTACTTCTGCACTCCAGTCAAAATTGGAAATCAAAGTTGTCTCTTTCTTCTATTTCATTTCTTCCTTATCCCCGCTTAAGGCCAATCTCGAAACTCTTGAATTGCTTGAATCAGGGACAATCAGCTATGGACATTCTAGTTTGAATTGCCCTAACTGCTTGCAATTAAAACACCTCAGTTTAGATTTATCAAATCCCAATTTGGAGTTAGCGCTTTGACCTCCAAAATTCTTCCTTCCAATTCTCTCCATAAACATTCGAGCTCTTAGAGTCAACATTGCCATTTGTTATTGAATATTAATCTCTTTTAGATCATCATGATCCACCTGATACATATCCTGCATGGTCATTCCTTTCCTTTCATTTCTCCTATCACTAAAGCCTCAAACTCTACACGAACATGCCAAATAGAGCCATCGTTTCAGATAGAATTGACGTTCTAGCACTTACTTTTGAGTTAGCGTGATCTCTACCTGAATTAACACTGCCACTAGAATGATCACCGGTATTCACTCCACCATGATTCCATGCATGCATTAGAGAGCTTGCATCGGAAGTAAGCAATGCAACGTTCTGAGTAAAGCCAGATGATGGCATCTTGGTCTAATTAAATCCCTTCTGTTCATATCTAACTCAAATAATTTAAGCTTAATAATGATGTCCATAAGCTTCTAGTTAGTGAAACCCCTTTCTTGCTTTAACATCCTTACTTGTAAACTTCACTATGGTGGGAGTGAGTCTAACAACCTATTTACTTACTCACCATTGGAGAGTTTCTTATTGTATTCCTTCAATGTGTCGGAGACTGTCATAAAATGATTTGTTAGGTCAGTGAGGCTCTTATTCTTGTAGCCCATAAATGAATTAAACTCCTTTTCAGCTTGAATACCATTGTCTTTTACCAGCTCATCATTTCTATCATAAAACTCACAGAGAGCATCAAAGAGAGACTTAGCATTTTTGTGCTTGGAAAACGACTGTAGATCTCTGGTGCCAAGCATAGAAACATGAAGTTTATATTCTCTAAATACTAAATTTACTTATTATTTACTCGTTTGACAATATATGAAACATGAAGTTTATATCCTCGTGCATTTAATAATTACATTAGGGTTCATGGTATTATATAAACTTTTTTGGTCTATTAAAAATTCGACTAACCAAAATACTCGAGATATAAATTATCTATGGTCAAATAAAATATAGTAGTACTGAGGTATATATAGTGAATTGTTGGTGAAAGGAAGATGGTAGGTAGAGGGTGATGTACTATTTTGGTGGAAAGGTTATGGGGGGAGTTAGGGTTGGTGGTTTACCAAGAATGGTTAGTAGTTTTCTTAGTAACTCCAAATCTATTTCACATCTCTTGATCCCAAAACCCTTTATATGGAGGTTATATACCTTTATTACTAGGCCATGCTAGTAGTTGGCTAGTAAATTTTTTGCAAAAATTGATTTGTAGGTGTTTTGACTAAAGATTTACAAAATTTTCATACGAATGACATGCTGCATTTTGCATTATCATATTAGTAAGGTGAATAGTAACTAATGTTTATTATGATTTAAAATAGACACTTTAATGATCCAAATAATTGTAATGCACATCATGTGTTAACCTAATATTTGGTTACCTGGGTACTCATGATGCACAACATCCCGCATGTTATGAATATGTCTAGTTGAATAGTGACCTAAAATTTAACGATGATCACATGTTTTTTTAACATATGTAAAAAATCTCGGTGACAAGTAACAAGTTTTGAATGATGAAAACAATAGAAGAATGGACACAATGATTACTACCATAAAATAAAATCAGTAGGATATTATGGGCCGGTAGTAAGTGCTTGTCGTCGTTTAAAGATATTTAGGTTTTTAGTAATCTTATTAAGATTTTATATTAATGGTTAAATAAGTTATCACACCCTGGCTAAAGTGGAAACACCGAGGCGTGATGAAATTGAATCATAACACAATGATAAAGAGTACTAAAGGAAATGAATTATTAAAAAACCCAATAGTTGATTTCATCAAATTCTTAAAACAAATAAACTAAATAAGAAAATAAGGCTTTATTTAATTAACTAGGTCCAACTAAATCTTATACTTGAAACCTAGCATTAAAAAAGCAATGAATTTAGTTTCCATTACTTGAAAACATGCTAAAATTAATGTCAACTAAAAAGTTCATGAGAACATAGGTTTATAAGTATGGGTATAGTATAAAATAATGTAGAAACCAACAAACAAATTTCCAAATATTAGTAAGAAAACTATTATATATGAGTCTACAACTAACCCTAGTGATCGAATGCCCTCCTATCTAACCTTCTAACCCTTCTGAGATAAGAGGTTAGACTAATTGGATGTTTGTCTAATATGCAGTTTTTGAGCATCAAGCTACATCCAAGTAAAATGGAATACGTTGACTCAAAGGACGCTCGGTATTAATTGGCATGCATCAACCCGAGTATCAAATGACCTTGTCAGGCCAATAAATCTATCTACGTACTCTTGTGGCTTTCCCAAAGTTAATGGTTATGTAGATTTAGAAAAATAGAGGGACTCTGTAGTAAAAGTGTCATAAAATATAACAACATGTGTAATCAGTTTAGTTTCACTAGTATAAGATAATTGTCATTGAGTTTGCAAAAGATTATATTTGACTTTACAATTTTAATTTCTAGTTTGACATAGATATAATGTTCCACCACAAAATATAAAAGAAAATAGGGCTATGAACTAACCCAGTAAATTATATGTGTTGATATTTCAATTTGTAGTAATTTGGAATGATCATTTCCCTAAGTAAGTTTATTTTGTTAGTTTATTGTATTTATGAATATTTGATGGGTTATTACTATAAAAAGTTCAATAATGGTTGTCGTATACTAGATATGTATCATCCTATAGTAGCACATCTAACAAAGGGATTTCTAGGAAAGAGTGTGGATTTTAATCACTTAAACACTTTATTTTTCTTTAGTCGGAACCTTTTTGCTTGTCATATAACTACATATCGGGTCAAATGATTCTAGTTTATACTAGCCAAAGTTACATGTTTGTTTTGTATATTTATAAAGTATGGGTAATAGGTGTAAATATAAGTCTAACAATGATGGGAATGAACAAATTGCATCATATATGTAGAGATTAATGAAGAGGCTCATGCAACCTAAACATCCAAAGTCTCTCCTGCATACTACACAAGTACTATGAAGAAGAATGCTTAGGAAGTTTCACACATGCAGCAGAAATATTCTAAGTGTGAAAT
>BJCM01180770.1:0-11741 GCA_018326385.1 Flaveria bidentis
CCCGGCAAAGGTGGAGGCAGTGATGCAATGGAAGTCTCCAAAGACGCCATTCGAGATTCGTAGTTTCTTAGGTTTGGCGGGCTACTACAGGAGATTCATTCAAGACTTCTCTAAGATCGCTTCTCCATTGACCAAGTTGACCCGAAAAGATGTAAAGTTCGTATGGGGTCAAGCTCAAGAGAAGGCGTTCGAGGAATTAAAGGCGAGGTTGACTCAAGCTCCTGTTCTGGAAGTGAAGATCTGGTGGTTTATTCTGATGCTTCCTACTCGGGATTGGGGTGTGTGTTAATACAAAGAGAAAAGGTTATAGCCTATGCATCCCGACAGTTAAAGGTTCATGAGGTCAATTATCCTACTCATGACTTGGAGCTAGCAGCCGTAGTCTTTGCGTTAAAGATTTGGAGGCACTACCTATACGGGACGAAGCGCACCATATTTACTGGCCACAAAAGCATAAAGTACTTCTTCGAGCAGAAGGACCTAAACATGAGGCAGAGGATATGGTTGGAGCTCATAAAAGATTATGTTTTTGAGATCTATTACCATCTGGGCAAAGCCAACGTGGTGGAGGATGCCCTTAGCCGAAAGGAAAGACCCGAGCCGATTCGGGTGAAGGCGTACTAGTTGATTATGACCTCGGATGTAATGAAGCAGGTCAATGAGTTTCAGATGAGGCATTGAAATAAGATCATCTTAACTTCAAAAGAATGAGACGTCTGGTTGCGGAATTGGGTGAAAACACACTTGGTGTTAGAAGCCGATTTGGATGAATGTGGATTCCTCGTTTTGGGGATCTACGTATGAAGATCATGGATGAAGCTCATAAGACTCGATACTCTATTTATCCCGGTGCTAAAAAGGTGTATCAAGACATGAAGAAAAACTATTGGTGGTCGGGTATGAAGCGTGATGTGGTGGAGTATGTGAGTAAGTTCCTTACTTGCTTGCAAGTGAAGGCGGAGCATCAGAAGCCATATGGAAAGATCCAACCTTAGGATATACCGAAGTGGAAGTGGGAACATATCACCATGGATTTCATTATGAAGCTACCGCGTACCGCGCGAGGGTATGATGCTATATGGGTGATAGTTGATCGTTTGACGAAGAGTGCTCACTTCCTACCAATCCGCGAGACATATTCATCCAAGAGGTTGGCTGATCTTTTCATTAAGGATATTGTAACTCATCGTGGTGTGCCGGTGTCTATTGTGTCTGATCGTGACACCCGGTTTACATCTAAATTTTGGAAGAAATTTCATGATGCGATGGGGACGAGGTTACATATTAGTACGGTTATCATACTCAGATAGATGGTCAGTCGGAAAGGACCATTCAGACGCTATAGGATATGCTCCTGGCATGCGTCATTGATTTTGGAGGAAGTTGTGATGACCACTTACCATTAGCTGAGTTCTCATATAACAACAATTATCATGCCAAAATTGTTATGCCCACTTATGAGATGCTATATGGTAGGAGATACCGAACACTCGTGTGTTGGGGTGATATTGGTCAAAAAGAGCTAGGGAGTGTCAAGGTAAATCGAGGCTACGACCGAGAAGCTTGAAAAGATCAAAGCCTTCATGAAGGTAGCCAAAGATGAATAGAAGTCATATGCTGATAAACGACGTAGACCGATTGAGTTCCAGGTGGGTGACAGGGTTATGTTGAAGGTCTCACCTTGGAAGGGTATTATTCATTTCCGAAAGCGGGGCAAGCTGAGCCCAAGATACATAGGCCCTTTCCGAATCATTGCTAGAGTAGGAGAGGTGGCCTATAGATTGGAGTTACCAGATAAGTTAAGTGAAATTCACCCGATATTCCATGTATCTCATCTGAGAAAGTGTCTAGCAGATGAGGATATGATTATTCGACTGGAGGATATCGAAGTAGATGAACGACTCGATTACGTGGACCAACCAATGGCGATCATTGATCGAAAAAAGAAGAGGCTAAGGAATAAAGTGGTTCCTTTTGTGCGTGTATAGTGGAAGCACAGGACGGGATCCGAGTCTACGTGGGAGACTGAAGAAGAGATGAGGCAGCATTACCCACGATTGTTTGCGGAATAACAGGTTTCAGGGATGAAACCTATATAAGGGGGGTGGACTTGTAACACCCGGTTATTTTTTTATGTCAAAGAAAGAAAGAATAGAGTGAAGAAAAAAGAAAGAAAATATATTTTACCCAAGTTAAGGGGTAAAAAGTGTCAAAAAGGACAAAAGGTTGGAAAAGTGGGTGTAAAATGGGCATGGTTGCACACTCTCTTCTTTCAACACCCACATCTTCGGATCTTGTTACAGAGAGAAAGAAAAGGAGCTGAAACTCTCGGTTTTAGAAAGAAGAACAAGAAAGAATTCGAATTCAAGGTAAGAATTCATGGTTTTATGGTGTTCTTAACCTGTTATCTCCTCGGATTTATGCTCATGTGTGTTGTGTGTGTTCGGTTGTATGTTTTTAGTGGGTTTCTAGGTGGTCGAACTCAATTGCAAACGAGTTTGGAAGAAGCCACACTTAAGAGTTTCAAAGTTGAGTTCTAGAACCTCTTTTTTACATGTTTTAACTAATTTCGGGGCTGGAATTGCATGCATGAACTTTTTTTAAAACTAGGGTTTCATACTCGTATGTGTGAATGTGTGTATGTTGCGGGTATGGTGTGATTTTGGTCTATGTTCATGCTTGATGATGTTATGGTTATGTTTCTAAAGCTTAGAATGCATGATTTAAGCTTAGAACATGATAAATGGTGTTTGGGGACCGATTTATGATGATAAGTGTGCCCTAGGCTGTTCATGCGCCAAAACAGTAGTTCATACGGTTAAGTTTAGAAAATTGCTTAAGTGTTGACAAATACAGATGAGCATTGACAAATGCAGATGAGCATTGAAATATGCGGATGAGAAAGTCAATGCAGATGAGAAAGTCAATGCGGATGAGAAAGTCAATGCGGATAAGTAAGGAAATGCGGATGAGTAAGTCATGCGACTAAGGAAATGCGGATGAGTAAGTCATGCAACTGAGGAAATGCGGATGAGTAAGTCATGTGACTGAGGAAATGCGGATGAGTAAGTTCATGCGACTGAGGAAATGCGGATGAGTAAGTCATGCGACTGAGGAAATGCGGATGAACAAAGTTAATGCGGATGAACAAAAAGAAATGCGGATGAAGAAATACGGATGAGTAAGTTCACGCGACTGAGGAAATGCGGATAAACAAAGTTAACGCGGATGAACAAATACGGATGAGTAAGTTCATGCGACTGAGAAAATGCCGATGAAAAGGTTAATGTGGATGAACAAATTGGGGATGAGTAAAAGAAATACGGATGAAGAACAAAAAGAAATGTGGATGAACAAAAAGAAATGCAGATGAAAAAAAGAAATGCGGATGAACAAAAAGGAAAATGCGGATGAACACTTAGAATGTTTTCTGACTTTTTGGGGAAAAAGTGAAATATAGGCTTTGACTTGGGAGGTTTCCGGGGGCTATGTAAGTTGACTTTTTGAAGTCGTAGATGTTATGATGGGTATGTATGATGTATGATTGATGCTTTTGCATGATGGTATGTATGATGTATGTTATGTATGTATGATGCACTATATGATGATGTTGACTGTGTATGTTGATGTTCCTTATTATGTATGATTATTTTCCCCTGGCTTTACGTTGTATGTTAATGAATAAAATGAAAAGTATTACAAAACGTAAAGTGGAAGATAATGAAAAGAGGAACATGATGAAAGAATGCATGCATTAATGAACGAAAGAAAGTAAAGTAAGTCTTGCAAGCCTTGTATGTGGATACACGCCCAATGAAGGGTGTTAGTTCAACGGTGTGTGGGTTAGCTACCCTAGAAGGATGCACACAGGGGTTTGTCTTTATGACCTACCATTTGTATAGAACCTTTGTCTCTTACCCAAGATAGTGTGGCCAGGCTGCTGTGCGCCATGACGGGGGGTCTATGATAGACCTCGGCCTAGTATCGTCTTTATGCATGACGGTGGATATAGCACATGACAATGGTACACCTGAATTCACCCTTAGGTACTGTGGCCAAGCTGCTGAGCGCCATGACGGGGGGTCTATGATAGACCCCGACCCAGTACTCGCTTTATGCATGACGGTGGGGTAAAGTTCATGGTTTTTGATGGAATGAAAAGAAGTAATGATGAACGTATGGATGAAAGTAAGAAAGCATGAATGAATGGAAGTTAATGAATGAATGATGAAGATAATAATGATATTATCTATGTGTACGTATGATGTGATCACTGGCAAAAATAAAGAACAGTTTTAATGAATGTAAAGTATGTTTTATTATAAAACTAGAACTCACTCAGCGACGCTGACTTTTTATGCATTTTCCAGTTGGTAGGTAAAGTTGCCGAGGATGGCACGTGGAGGCTACTTGGCTGTTTTGGATGACATTTTGCTGTTTAACGTTTTTGCACTGTAATGCGAACGAACGATGTTTTGAAATAAATGATTGTATTAACTTGCAAAAGCATTTATAATGAAATGAAAAGCTATTTTAATGTTCCGCTATGATGTTTTATAAGATATAAATGTAATTATATGTTTTATATGCAATGATCGACCAGGTGAGAGCGTCCCGAAAACGAGGCCTTACAATATGTATTTTGTGCAGGCAGAAATTCAGGAATATTAAGAATTCTCTCATATTATACTTTGTAATTCTTTGCTAATATCAATGAAACTTTCTGTGAATTTTTCTTATATTTGCATTGTTTGATTACTTTGTTGATATAATTGTCAATTGCATTACATCGTTAACACAGATCGATCCATTTGAACCTATCAAATGGTATCAAAGCCTTCGGTTAAGTGATTTGGAGGTTAAAATGACTTTTGAGCCCCTGGGGATCACTTGAATATGTGTTTTGATAGCAATTGTTCAATTTAATGTTGATTTTCAGATGTGTTTTATCATTAGAAACATGAATTAAATCACAATTGAGTGATTTCACACATTCAAATATGAATTTTCATCAGATTTGTGTGCGAACTGTTCTTCAAACTTGAACTCAAATTTCAGCAAAAAAATCATATTAATAGTTGTTAATCGAGAGAAATGATGTCAAAGAATTGATTATCGGTGCATATTACACTTGATTGAAGGTTTTCAGATCAATTAATCAAGGTTTGAAAAAATTGTTAAGATCAGGTGGTTACGAAGATGATGAATTAGGCGTTTTGAGTGTTAGAATCATTGAAAATCACCTAAGTGTTTAGGCGCATGAACACTGTTCAGACGCTTTAAGACTATTTAGGTGTTTTAGAGTGGGAGTTTTGACATTGTTGTGGACGTTTTAGCTCTATTTTGAAGTTTTTTAGAAACTAAGTCCTAGGCGCTTTGCAACTGTTTAGGCGCAATGTAACTGTTGGGGCGCTTGACAACTATTCAGGTGTTTTAAAATTGTTTGGGCGCTTCTACACTGTTTAGGCGTTTCTTCTTTTGGGTGTTTCCGAATTTCACTAAGGCATTCCCTTAGGCGTTTTCAAGTCAAAGTGGGCATTTCACAACTATTCAGGCGCATTAGAATTCAGACTTTTCTCTTAACACTTAGAGAATTATTCAAAATCTAAAATCCAAAAATATTTCATTTCTTTATTCCAATTTAAATATTAAAACAACAAAAATAGTATATTTTCTTGAAATCAAATCTTAAAAATGGTTAAGTCTAAAGATTCAGAGAATAGAGTTTCAAAGTTGAAGAATAGAGCTGACTTCAAGAACTGGTCACTTAGACTAAAACACCATCTGAATTCTATTGATACTGATCTGTGGAAATCAATAGAGAAAGGACCTTACCTTCCTATTACTTCAGATGGTCATGATAGAGGTTTTGTGTATACCAAAGATTCACAAGAGCCTTATCCAGAAGATGGTTTACATGGGGATGATCTGAAGAAAGTGAATAATGATATTAAAGCCTATTCTCTAATGTGTAAAGGGATACCTTTGGAGGTACTATCCAAGTTAGAGGGCTACCAAATTAGGTATACTATGTACAAAGCCTTAAAAGTATCTGTGAAGGAGGCAAAGAGATTCAAGATCTCAAAAGACAAAAACTGAAAAAGGCAACTTGAGTTGTTTGAGCATATCTTTGGAGAAACCATAAATAAGATGATGAACATATATGTGCAACTTACAATAGAAATGTAAATTTTAGGGATTAAGAATGGCTTAAAGACCTAAATGAAAGACTTCTAAATGCACTTCCATCATCTTGGAAACAAACTGTGACTTTGTTAAAGCATACTGAAAAGTTTCCCATGGCTCTTGATCTTCTCATTGAAAAAATTGAGTCCGTGGAAATTGATGAAAACTCAAGGAATAATGATAGAGATGCATCTAATTCTCAGTGCAAGTATGTTGCTTCTCTGGAAAATACTGTGGAGAATGCTTTTCTTGCTAGGGATTAAGCTAATCTAGAAGATGAGGGTGTCTTCTTTATGGGAGCAGGATTCTTCACAAGTGCACCTATCCACTTAACTCAACCACAATCATAGTCTCCTCCTAAACCTCAAATGCCTAAAACTCAAAATGAGACTCCATCTTCTAACTTTATGAAACCTAGCAAAGTTAAAGATGTTGTAAACATCCTTTTACAGGTTGAAGAGTCCAAAGCTGCATTTTCTGCATTTATGGCAAGTTTTCAAGCATATCAGGGTAGCCATTTAACACAACTTGATTGGATTTTGCAGGATTTATTTGAGATGGATCCAGATGATGTTGAAGAAATGGATCTCAACTAGAAAATGGTGATGATAGCTTATAGAACTCAAAAGCATTAATATGTGAACAAAAACTATAAACCAAGTGCAATCAAAATAGTTGGCTTTGATAAGTCAAAGTCAAGGTGTTTTAACTGTAACAACTATGGTCATTTTTCTAGAGATAGCAAAGCTCCAAGGACACAAGGAGGGAATGGTCAAAGTAGCTCTAACAGTCAAAAGTATCATCAATTTGCTAAGAAGACATTTCAAAAGCCATATCAGAGTCTACCAATTCCATAACTAAAAGAAGAACCAAAAGCCACTAAATAACCAAATAAAGCATTACTTGTGAGCATCAAGGATGGTTATGATTGGAGTGATTATACAGAATAGTTTACAACTGATCTTACATCTGGTCTAACACTGATTGCTGAGATTAACAACAAAGACTAGTCTGAAGAGAAAGATCCAAAGACTAAAGGTGATTTAGACATGAGAAAGACTATGACTGGAGTGACAAATCTGACCCAAAGGAGGATTTAGAAGATTTTGCTCTTATGGCTCAGTCAGAACAACACAAGGTTGAAACCTCATCATCTGATACTGAGTCTTCAAATTCGTATCCTGAAATACTAGTGGAAGTAAGAGAGAAAATATGCACTAAAACATGTTTTGAACAAGTAGAACACTATAGAAACTACTCATTCAAACTATGTGATAAACTGAAACAAGAAGAGTCAATGCACAATAAGCTGAAAGCTGATGATAAAAATTCTGATGATAAAATCATATCTCTTCAAACTTCTTGGAACAAAACATTAAAAGAACTTGAACTTGTAAAGAAGTAACTTGAAGAGATGACAAAAACATTTGAACAAGAGAAATTGGCACATGCAACAACTCAAATTGATCTAGCCAAAGTGAAAAGCTCAAAAACCATTGTTGAGCAATTGGTAAATGGTAGGAAAGACAAAGATATAACAGGTTTAGGATTCACACATGAACCCATGCCTGAATCTATCACAAATACCTTATCTGAAAACTTTAATACTCGTGATCATTCACCAGAGAATAAAGCTAAGCTCAAAGAATTTCAAGAAAAGAAAATGAATGTTCAATCTAAAGTCGAGAGTGGAATCGAAAAGATAAATATTGAAATATTCGAGAAGAAAGACCCAGATAAGATACAAAATGGTCATCCAATAAAAGTCAAATCCTATGAACCTCGACAAAAGAACAAAAAGTTGTTTGTACCAAAAGGTGAGACTGTTATTGAAAAATATGAACTTGAACAAGAGGTCAAAAAAGTTAATGAAATCAATAACAAAATGAAAAGAAAATGTATATAAGAGAAATCAGAAACATCATGTTCTATTAATTCTTGCTCTTTCAAATCAAATCAAAGTGATCAAAAACTTAGAGAATCAAGAAAAGAATCATCTAAAGATTCAATTAAAACTCAAAGCACTAAAACTTCATCAAGAAAAAGAAATCAAAGAAGAAGAAAAGCAACTACTAAAGCTAAACAAGCTAAACCAATAAATCAATCAATTAAAATTAAACCTGTGAAGTTTGTGTCAGCAAGAACTTTTGACATGAACATAATTTCTGAAACAACTTCAAAACCTAAGATCAAATCTAACTCTGATTTGAATAAAAGTTCGGGTCCTAAGTCTTCAGTTGTTCATAAAAGATTTGTGTCTAAGGAGACAGATTGTGAAAATGTTCAAAAGACAAATCCTAAAAATCAAAAGAACAAACTTCTAAAAGAAAAACAACACATTAATCTTCATTCACCTAAATCTAAACAAGATTCAAATGTGGCTTCCACATCTAAATCTAAGATTAATTAAATGTTGTTCAGATAACCACAAAGTTGCTGTGACATATGTGATATGTACAATCATAACACATCTGAGTGCTATTTTAATAAGTACTGTCAAATTTGTGATATGACAAATCACACAACGGCTGATTGTTATTTCAATAAATATTATGCCTTGTCTGATGAGAGAAATTATAATACTGAGAAATGTTTTTTCAAGAAGAACTCGCCTATAAAAGAATATGTAAATCAAAGATTTCAAAAAACCAATATTATGATTTTCAAAGTTTATCAAAACAATCTATAACCTTCTTTAGGCTTGAGATCTCTCAGAAGAATCAATTTTGATTATGATGGTCATTATACTACAAGACCACAACAGTTTAAACAAAGTGATTTCTAACCACGAACGATGAGAATGAATAATAGAACACATAAAAAGAAAATGTTTTCTAAAAATGTTTCAAATTTTGGTTCAAAGTTTCTTGATGATGATCTTGAGAATTAGTTTAATGCTTTGAGGATAAAACAAAGAAAAGATAATCAAACATTCATTCAAAGAGGATTTGATAATCTAAAATTTCAAAAGAAACCTGATTTGACCAAACTCCATTTTAAGCAATTTACCACTGTGGTTAAATATGGCAAACCAAAGACCATCTCCGCTTGGGTTGATAACTCAACTTAAATGTCTTTGAAATGCAGGTACGACCAAGACGACCAATAAACACGTGGTATGTAGATAGTGGGTGTAGTTGGCATATGATAGGCAATCAAGCCTTGTTTCAAGACTTTAAGACAAAAGTTGGTACTCATGTAGCTTTTGGTGGAGATTTGGGTGGAAAGATAACCGGTGAAGGAACAATATCTAATGAAGTGATAAGCATAGATAAAGTCAACTACTGTGCTCAGTCGAACTTTAATCTTTTAAGTGTTTCTCAAATATGTGATAAATCATATTATGCTTTATTTGATGACTCTTATTGTTATATTTTAAAGCCAGGTTTCAGATTAGAAAGGAGTGGGTGGTTGTTAAAGCTGTTCGTGATAGATATATCTACAAGCTAGATATGTCTCAAGTTGATCCTTCAACCGAACTAACTTTCTTTATTGCTCACGCTTCAAATGATGAAAGACAACTTTGGCATAGATGTCTCGGACATTCCAACTTCAAAAACATGAACAAACTTGTAGAAGGAAATCATGTAGTAGGCTTCCATCAAGGAAGTTTGCAACATTAGACCTCTATAAAGCATGTTTGAAAAGGAAGTAACACAGAGCGTCTTATAAGTCCAAGCTGATAAACTCAAATTCCAAGCCTTTACAGATACTACACATGGATCTATTCGATCATGTAAATGTGCAGAGCATTGGAAAGAAATTGTATTGTTTGTTTATCATTGATGACTATACGAGATTTTCTTTGGTTTTCTTTTTGCATGCGAAATCTAAAACACTTGAATTATTAAATGCGTTTATCACTAAAGTAGAAAATCAACTTGATCAAAAAGTAAAAATAATTCAAAGTGATAATAGAACAAAATTTAAGAATGCTAATATTGACATGTTCTGTGCAGGTTAAGAGACCGCTCATCATGTCAGTCCTTCTAGAACTCCTCAACAAAATAGAGTTGCAGAAAAGAAGAACCAAACATTGATTGAGACAACTCATGCAATGTTAACATATGCTATGATTCCTATCACTTTCTAGGATGAAGCAATATCAACTATGTGTTTCATTCAGAATCACACTCTATAGGTGAAAGATAAACAGAAAACACCTTATTTGGCAGGAAACCAAACATAGATTTTCTTAAATCTTTTGGTTGTCCACTTTTTATTATAAAATCAAAGATTTTCTTAAATCTTTTGGAAACCAAACATAGATTTTCTTAAAGCTTTGTTGATACATGTGTACCTTGACTCTAATCTTAATGTAATATGTCTTTATTGTCTTACACTTATGTAATAGTTGGGTACTTCATGAAATGCAAATGTTTGGTTGTGTTTATAATGTTTAATATTTTATTAATGAGTTGTTTATTGCATATTGAATTGATTATATAGGTTTGTGGTTGTTTGAATTAATATAAATAATGTTATGATAATTAATACATTCAAACTAAGTAATATGAAGTTATCATGCGAATGGCCCATGCTAATGGACTATACGCATGATCAACTTCATACGAATGACTCAGTCGCATGACTGAACCAGGAGACTGGATCAGTCATATGACTATAACATGATATTGGCTCAGTCGCACGATTGAATACTCAGTCGTGCGAATGGATCAACCGCATGGCTCAATCGCACGAATGAACCATGCTGATGGTTCAGTCGCCCAAATGAGCAACCCTAACCTATAAATACCACCTAATTCATGGAAAAACACAAGCAATTAATCCACTTTGACTCCAGACGTACCCTAGCCGTCCAGAAACCTCTAAGATCATACTCCAAGTTCATAGATCACAGTAGATAGATTCCTAATCGATTCTTAACGTTAGATTCAATACATAATTGTTTCTACATGCGTTCTTACTGATTGGATCACCAATCAAATAGGATTCCGCACACGTTAATCAGTTAGTACATCATCCAGTACACGATAGGCAAAGGTGATCCTGATGAATATGGGGTGGAAGAAGATGGTGCTGCAGGATGGCTAGTGGTGGTGGTGAAGATTGGAGGTGGTATAGATGAAGGTGGTGGTGGTGTAGGTGTGAATGATGTAGTGGTGGTTGTGGTGGAGATTGGGGTGGCGGTCATAGTTTTGAACAAAGAGGGCAGAATGGATACTATCAGGGTATTTGACCCGATGTGGCTTACAAACTTGTCAGCTGAAGATGTCTAAACATTATACAAGTGGCCACTGTTCTATGACACGCAAGATATTGTACAAGCCCTCTAATTCCAAAATATGATACGACTCCGCTTTGCATTTGAAATACATGCAGGAGTCACAAGAGAGGAGAAGTACAAGAAGTATGAGGAGGTTATGAAGAAGGTAAGACAATAGATGAATCTAGGTCCAAGGGGGAGTTTGTTGATACATGTGTACCTTGATTCTAATCTTAATGTAATATGTCTTTATTGTCTTACACTTATGTAATAGTTGGGTACTTAATGAAATGCAAATGTTTGGTTGTGTTTATAATGTTTAATGTTT